>VXBP01004623.1:0-33713 GCA_013400115.1 Rhinopomastus cyanomelas
ATAGTCACCCTGATGGACCAGGAGTTCCAGCTCTTGTGCCCCAAGCTGAGGAGGTGTCTTGGGGATTTCTGCTGTTGCTGGCTCTGTTTTCCCCTCTTGGGCTTTTAAAGTTTCAAATACAGTTCTCCACCAGGGCAACATACTTGTAGTTCTGCATCCCCAGATGTTGCCGCATTCCATGTTCTTATCCCCACTTTGTCCCAGAGTTCTTTTGCAGAAACAATAGAAGCAATTATTGATGGGAACTTAGCCTGTACCCATTTGAGCATGGTTTTAATGTCATGCCCAGAGATATGTTTCTCATGTTTCTTAAGGAGGGCCTTCATGAGGTCATATACGTCTCTCTCTGAGGAAGAAGCTGGACTTCCCATTTTCCCACAGCTCACCTCTCAGCTCCAGAGGGATTGGTTTGCTGGCCAGCTCCTGCTTCCTTTCAGCAGCTCATTCAATGTTCTGTGGGATTCGTAGCCAGACGCCAGATAGGCTTTTTGCCAATCGAAGTTGAGAACGGCGATTACCTCTTACCATTTGCCGCACATCACACACAGCTTAGCCATTGGCTACGATTGAGAGACGAGACGCAGCTTGATGCAAGCAAGATGTCCCATTTATTATACCTTAACATTAGTTTATATAGAATTAGACTTAACAGCATGTTCTAAGTTCATTGGTTCTTAAATCTATCACTATATGATTGCCATAACTATTCCAAGCATTTTATTGGTCAAAAGATATGATACCATAAGAACAATGTTCTAACTACAAGTCACAAAAGTATCCTCTCTTAGTGCATTGGCCTTGCTCAACACAGTGTTGCAAGACTTTGCTGAGTCCTTGGCTTCATCCTTGGTCATAAACTCGTTGTGCATGCTATCATAGAATCATAGAATCATCATGGCTGAAAAAGATCTCCAACCTTTCTCCTAGTGTCTAACCGCTAGACCAGATCCCTAAGCGCCGCATCCACTTGTTCCTTAAACACCTCCAGGGATGGTGACATCACCACCTCCCTGGGCAATTCATTCCAGCATCTAATCACCCTCTCAGTAAAGAATTTCCTTCTAACATCCAATCTAAACCTCCCCTGATGCAACTTGAGGCCATTTCCCCTCATCCTACCATCACTAATTGGAGAAAAAAGACCAACACCAGCCTTGCTACAACCTCCTTTAAGATAGTTGTAGAGGGCAATAAGGTCCCCTCTCAGTCTTCTCCAGACTAAACAACCCCAGCTCCCTCAGCCTCTCCTCATAGGGCATATCCTCCAGCCCCTTCACCAACTTGGTTGCCCTTCTCTGGACTTGTTCCAGCATCTCAATGTCCTTCCTGTACTGTGGTGACCAAAACTGGACACAGTACTTGGGGTACAGTCTCACAAGTGCCGAGTACAGGGGCACAATCACCTTCCTGCTCCTACTGGTCANATCCACCGCTTTTCCTTCATCCACTAGGCGGGTCACCTGATCATAGAAGGAGATCAGGTTGGTTAAACAGGACTTGCCCTTCATGAACCCATGCTGGCTGGGCCTGATCCACCCGTTGCCCTGCACTTGCCGTGTGATCACCACCAAGACGAACTATTCCATTACCTTCCCTGGTACCGAGGTCAGGCTGACAGGCCTGTAGTTCCCCAGATCATCCTTCCTGCCCTTCTTGTAGATGGGTGTCACACTGGCAAGTCTCCAGTCATCTGGGACCTCCCCCGTTGACCAGGATTGCTGAGAGATGATGGAGAGAAGCTTGGCAAGTTCCTCCACCAGCTCCCTCAGTACTCTTGGGTGGATCCCATCTGGCCCCATAGACTTGTGAGTATCCAGTTGGCCTAGAAAGTCATTAGTTACCACTTCCTGGATTATGAGGGGATCAGTCTGGTTGCCATCCCTATCTTCCAGTTCAGGGAACTGCGTATCAGGAGGATGACCAGATTGACTATAAAAGACTGAGGCAAAGGTAGCATTAAGTACCTCAGCCTTATCCCCATCCTCAGTAACAATGTTCCCCTCTGCATCCACTAAGGGATGGAGACTCTCCCTTGATCTTTTTCTGTTGTTAATATATTTGTAAACACTCTTTCTATTGTCTCTTGCAGGGGTGGCCAGGCTGAGTTCTAGCTGAGCCTTTGCCTCCCTAATGTTCTTTCTACATGACCTAACTAAATCCCTATACTCCTCTTGAGTAGCCAAGCCCTTCTTCCAAAGGTGGTAGGCTCTCTTCTTTCTCCTGAGCTCCAGCAGAAGCTCCTTGTTCAACCAGGCCGGTCGTTTACCCTGCCGGTTTGTCTTACGGCACATGGGGACAGCCTGCTCCTGAGCCTTCAAGGGTTCATTTTTGAAAAAGGTCCAGCCTTCCTGGACCTCTTTTCCCTCTAGGACTGCACTTCAAGGGACTTTATTAACCAGTGTTCTATCTTCACATTTGCATCAGGAAATTGTCACCAGTGCACTGAAGGAACCTCCTGAACTGTGGCTGGCTGGCTGAGTGGGTCTTGCAGCAGATAACCATGTAGTTGAAGTCCCCCATGAGAACCAGGGCCTGTAGCAGTGAGGCTGCTGCCAGCTGGCTGTAGAAGACCTCATCAACTTCCTCATTCTGATCTGGTGGCCTCTTATAGACACCCACAACAGTGTCACCCATGCCGACCTGCTCCTTAGTACATACCCACAAACTCTCAACTGTCTCTTCTTCTGCTGCCCTAGGACAGAACTCAATACATTCCAGCTGCTCTCTCACATAGAGGGCAACTTCTCCACCCCGCCTTGCTGACCCATCCCTTCCTGAAAAGGACATAGGTGTCCATGACCACATTCCAGTCATGCGAGCTGTCCCACCAGGTCTCTGTAATTGCTACCAAATCATAATTGTCTGACTGGACACAGATTTCTAACTCTTCCTGCTTATTCCCCATGCTGTGTATCAAGGATGATGTGGCCAGCAGAACTAGGGATGTCATTCTCCCCCTGTACTGTGCACTGGAGGTGCCTCCCCTTGAGTACTGGGGTAGTTCTGGGCCTCTCACTTCAAGAAATAGGTTGAGGGGTTGAAGCAGGTCCAGAGGAGGAACAAGGTTGGGGAAGGGACTAGGAGGAAAATCTGATGGGGAGAGGCTGAGGGAGCTGGGATTGTTTAGCCTGGAGAAGAGGAGACTCCAGGGCATCCTTATGATTCCCTATAACTACCTGAATGGAAATTGTAGACAGGTTGGGGTTGGGCTCTTCTCCCAGGCATCTAGCACCAGGACAAGAAGGCTGCACCGGGGGAGGTTTAGGCTGGATTTTAGGAAGACCTTCCTCAGGGAAAGGGTGATCAGATACTGGAATGGACTTCCCAGGGAGGTGATGGAGTCAAGGACAGACTGGATGTCGCATTCAGGTGGTGGTGATGTTAGGTCATGGGCTAGGCTTGATGATCCTAGAGTTCTTTTCCAGCCTCAATAATTCTGTGATTGTGATCTAATGAGGTACAATGTCTTTGCTAGCTGGTTGTACAGGCACTGCCAGAATATCTCAACACAGAATAAGGAGCCCCAGCTAATAAGATAATAATAGTATCTTATGTAATTTGCCTGCTGTTCTGGATCAATTCTTTTCATAGAGGAGTTTCATGTCTCTTCAGAAGTGTTCTTTATGGGAATGGGACTGTCTGGACCATGTCAGGTAGTGATATACTGGAGAGTTAAGGAAGTGCTCACAGTACTGTTGCTTAACTAACTTTGCCTTTAAGGTGTATTTCTGTAAAGTTTAAAAGTCCAGATAAAATGCTACATCAGTCATATTCATGTTGTGGAAGAAAAATTAGTAATTCCAACACATAGACAGACGTTGGTGTGAAAAAGTGAGAGAAATGAAGAAAGTTCACTGAAGAGTTAAATTTTTCACGGATTGGTGAAATGCAAGTGCACCTTACTAGAAATTAAATGTCATTATTTTGAAGATGTAAATAAGAAGAAAGAAAAGAAAAATGCGTTACAAGTTCAATTAATTATGCTGCCAGATTGCCATACCTGATTAATTTGGGTGAGTGAAATGACCACTGTTAAATAATTCCTTCATGGAGGCAACATGACTAAAAGAACTGAACACAAATTAAGACAGCTTTTACACTCTTTAAATCCTTCTACCCTGCTGAGCTAATGCAGTTCTAAACTATTGTTTAGGCAACCTGTGAATAAGTAAATCCCCAATCCCTTTCTGGATCTATTTTGAAAAAAAAATCTTGCTAGCCAAAGAAGCCTCTTTGCTTCAGCCACACTGTAAAGATAAGTGCACATATTACAGGCTGCCTTGCTGGCAGTGAAAGTAATTACAGGCTTTTTAGGTTTTACTGAAGGAAGTACAATGCTATTTGATCCTTCCTGGACTGACTGGTTCCTTCGTCTACACATATTCCTTTTTGACCTCAGAATTTTAAAGCAAGTTGGCATTCATTACGGCATGTCTGCATTATTATTTAATAACGTTGTTGTTGCAATCATTCAGGAAAGCTGGATGCTCTGTCTGGCCTCCTCACAAGACAATACTGCTAAATATACATGGAATCATTCCAGCTAGCCATTTATACCAACTCTGGGTGATTTCCTGTATCAAGGATGCAAATTAATTCCAAGTGGAGACTATGAAAATCAATGGTGATGAGCCTCCCAGTGACTGTAAATCTTCTTATAAGTAAATAAAGAGAACTCAGTTAAATATAAACTTTTGTATGCTCTGATGCATAAATGTGATTTACCATGGCATATTTGGGGAACTAACATTGTGCTCAGAGCCAGCTCAGAGTCAGCCAGTGCCAATCTGTCCTGGATTTGCACACTGCACACATACACACACAACACGCTCTCCTCCTCTGTTCCTCTGCTGCACTCCCATAGCAACTGCTGTTGTTTGGGATCATCTCTCTGTGCATCTAAAAGGCACCTTGACTTATACAGGCCTTTTGGAGTAACTGTTAGGAAAACAGGTTTTTTTATATTTTACATTCCATTGACTCAGAAGAATGAAACAAATCTCCTGGGACCATCAGCAAAGAACCCTGTGCCAGGCAGAGAGAGCTTGTCCCGTCTTGATCAGAATCTGTTAGTGACATACTGAAGCCAAAACCAGAGAGAGCAGCATTTGTGCAGCTGCTAATTTATCTGTGTTAAGTAGGGAATAACCAACAAATTTTGCTGTGCTGAAATTGATAATGGGAAGAAGGTTCAATATTTGGAATAGCAGACAGATGTCATACTTTCTCCTTATCCCCCATCCCACTCCAGGTATTTCTTCCTATTCTAGTGCCAAGGTGCATTACTGAAGAATCTTGAAAGCAGGCTGTATATATTCATGGGTTTGACTGAATCTAATAACAATTTTGAAGTAACTGGAAGTGAGGATGAACAACAAAATGATATAATATCTATTGATTTCTATGTGATGATAAAAAAAATCATTGATTCTGGGAATTTTCCTTTCTTTCACTGTCAATATTCCTGGTTCTGCACTCAAGACAGGCACAGATACTCTTGTCTTGCATGTGATGGAGACTAGAAATCATCATGAACTGGAGCCATTTCTGACAGATGTTCATGCATATCTTCATTCTTAGTATTGTGCCCAACCTGATGGGCCCAGAAATAGTCAGCAGACAAATTTAAACTGTAAATGAAAGACAGAAATATTGCATGGTATATATCTAAATTTTGCCATTGTGTTCTCAAAATTTGTTGCCCAATTTATCATCAACCTTGTTTACTTAGAGTTAATAAAGTTTCCTATATAAAATCTTCAGCATAAAGTCTAGTTATTAGTGTTCATTGAAGACTTCTATTTTTGGCAGCTGTTGATTCATGGGCACTCAGAAGTAATTTCTAAAGTTGCTGTGTCATTATATGTCTCAACTTCATTGAGGTCCATTGACCCTGCAGCCTGAAATTCAATTTGGACTGCTAGACTTGAACCTTCAGTGTATACAAACAATCTGAGCCAATGTAATAGAGTTAAATTCTAGATCAAAATGAATGAGGTACATCAATATTAGCCAGTTTAAGAGCATTTACACAAAGGATTTCATTAGTTTAATTTAATTTAAGAATTGATTAAACTAAATTGTTGTAATTTATTTCTATACGCAGGGGACAAGTTACTTGAGTTTTATACTGGGAAGCTCTAAACACTCACCTGCAACATAGGGGATTTCAACTGTAATTGGTCTAAGAAGGTGCCCTCTAAGAACTGTTAAGATGATTAGGGGTATTGTATGGTGTCTGGGGAATGAGCACAGGTAACAGATACTGGGGAAACTGGGTACCCCTAGTGTCATTATTATATATGTGTATGTCTGTCTGTATGGATAGTCGAGTTGAGATATACAGGTTTGAAATTACAGGCTCTGGCAAGAAAGGATTATAATGCTGTTATGATGCAACTGAAGTTGGTTAGGAACAGACTTTACCATAAATTTAAGATATCACACAGAAAAATTTTCTGACTGGTTTTTATCCTTGAATTGCCAGAATACAAGACTTTCAAGGTATGTTAACAGTGCAGCTCAAAGCTACGCAAGTGGCAAAAACAATTAAGCATCTGCTCAGCATCTGTTCAGTCCTTGCCTTTTGCTAGGACTACTAGACAGACTGTCAGTTAACATCTCTCTTGACAATGCTTACTCAGCCTGGAGACGGGTAACCTCTAGGAGCAAACTGCTTCTGCCTTCGGTAACCTAACTGCAGAGTTGTACTCTGCCATTAGTCTAGGTGAGTCTGAACAGATAGTTTCGGTTCAACTGCTGCTCGTAAGGGCTGACTGACTGATGTCTGTACGTGCTCCTTAATAGCCATCACAGAAATTCAGGAAAAGCAGGAACATGTGTATCCCTGTGTGTGTTTGTATGCACCTGGCTGTGTATAAGGTAGGCAGTACTTACCAGACCCTTAAATTTCATCAGGTTTTTTTTCTTCGTCTTCTCTAACAGAACAGTTGCAAAGGTGGAACAATTTTTCATCACTGACCTTATGTTTTCACATTTGTTTTTAGCACTGAACTGCATTTAAGGAAGCATGAAAAATTGAGACCTGAATATTTCAAAAGCTGTCAGGAAAGTGAAGATGGATACCTGAAATGTAAAGATTTGTCACAGAACATTAGAATACTCACTAGATATCCTTAACTTCTAAAGAAGCCCTTAACTTCAATCCAATAGTTGTAGAAAAGAATTGAAATGTAATTATTCTTATTAACATTCAGGAAGCCCAGTTTCCTCAGTGGTGTAAACTCAAATAACTATTTCACCGAAATTGAGAAGGAGGAATAGCAGAGAGGAACTGTTCTGTATTGACCACAACTCTCCATTTCCAATCTATAATAGGAACCTATTTTACTTTTTATTCTCCTTTCTCACCATATTAATATATTTTAATCATCAATAAATTAAATCCTCATCAAGTCTGTTCTACAGCAATTGGTAAGTTATCTCCCTATGTTCTTCTGTCTGCTTTGTTGCATTGTCCTATTGAGAAGAGTGAGTGACTTGAAGAGTCAAGCAGTCAGCCAAGATCAACCCAAAACATAGGATGAAGTACAGTAACGTGGACTATGTGCATTGTAGAAAGATAAAACAGTGGTAAGTTGTCTTTCAACAGAGATGCTAGAATTTCATGATGGTTATGAAGATAAGTACTTTAAAATGTTCCCTTGAGGTCTGTTTTTAAAAGGCTGTAAGGGGAGAATAAAAATGTGATTGATCTTCATACCTGCCACTGCAAAAAAAAATAAGTGAGGAACAGGGCTTTGATTTATATAAAAAAGTTGACAAGCTGTGATGATGAGAATGTAAAGTGTTAATCCCGTGCCTGTCACTGTTGCTTCTGCAACAGTGATTTAAATGAAAGTTCATTAAAGGAAGGAGATGATTACATTCTGAAACAAAAAAACCCACTCCACGTATGGTTTAAAAAAAAATCACATTTTAGCAGGTGTCTAGATTGGAAACAAAACACCCAAAATGTGCACACACAATTGCTTCCTTTGGTGACAATAAATCTGATCCATATTCTTGCAATTAGTTTCTTCATTTGATGACATTTAGATTTACTTGTTTTAAAGTTACATGTTTTCTGGGTTTTTTAGCTTATTTATTTTTTTCAGATCTGTCATAGTTAGACTTTCCATCATGAAGAGAAATAAAAGTCTGAGGGAATGCCACAGAATGGAAACAAACATGAGATAACAAAAGGTGGAATCCATTTTTCGCTTTTTTTTCTTTGTTTGTAATGAGTCACAGAAACACAGAACATCAGGGAATAGAAGGAACCTTGAAAGATCATCTAGTCCAGGAGCCCTGCCACAGCAGGATCACATAGGCCAAGTTGCACAGGAACATATCCAGGCAGGTTTTAAACATCTCCAGAGAAAAAGACCCCACAACTCCCCTAGGCAGCCTGTTACAGTGCTCTGTCACCCTCACCAAGAGGAAGTTCCTTCTCAGGTTGATGTGGAACCTCCTATGTTCCAGCTTACAACCATTGCCCCTCATTCTATCACTAGAAGACATTAAGAAGAGCCTGGCTCCATCCTCCTGACACCCATCGTTCACATATTTATAGATATTAATGAGGTCACACCTTAGTCTCCTCTTCTCCAAGCTAAAGAGACTCAGCTACCTCAGCCTCTCCTCATAAGGGAGGTGTTCCACTTCCTTCATCATCCTCGCTGCCCTACGCTGGACTTCCTCCAGCAGCTCCAAATCCCTCTTGAACTGAGGAGCACACAACTGGACACAATACTCCAGATGTGGTCTCACCAGGGCAGAGTAGAGGGGGAGAAGAACCTCTCTTCATCTGCTAACCACCCCAATTCTGATCCACCCCAGGATGCTGTTGGCCCTCTTGGCCACAAGAGCACATTGCTGGCTCATAGTCATCTTGTTGTCCACCAGGACCCCCAGGTCACTTTCCCCTACACTACTCTCCAACAGCTCAGTCCCCAGCCCATACTGGTATGTGGTTCTTGCCCAGATGCAAGACTCTGCACTTACCCTTGTTATACTTCATTGCATTTCTCTCTGCCTGGCTCTCCAGCCTGTCTAGGTCCTGCTGAATGGCAGTACAGTCTGCAGGGTTGTCAGCGACACGACCCAGCTTTGTGTCATCAGCAAACTTGCTGGCAGTGCACCCTAATCCCTCATCTAAGTCATTCATGAACAGATTGAATAGGACTGGTCCCGGTACTGAACCTTAGAGGACACAACTAGATACAGGCCTCCAACTAGACTCTGACCCATTGACCACTACTCCTACTCTCTGGCTTCTATTCTGCAGCCAGTTAACCATCCACCTCACTACCGAATCATCCACTGCCTCAGTTTGGCTGCTAGGATGTTATGTGAGACCATGTCAAATTCTTTATGAAAGTCAAGATAGACCATATTTGCTGCTTTGCCATAATCCATCCACCTGGTTACATCCTCATAAAAGGCTATCAGGTTGGTCAAGCATGACCTTCCCTTTGTAAAGCCATGCTGACTGTCCCTAATGACCTTCCTGTCCTTGCTGTGCCTAGAGACAGCATGAAGGATAAATTGTTCCATCACTTTTCCTGGGATGGAGGTGAGCCTGATCAGTCTGTAGTTACTCGGGTCCTTCTTCTTACTCTTTTTGAAGATTGGAGTGACATTTCCCTAGCAACAAGTTTTTATAGCATCAATGACACTTCTCCATTGCAGCTACTCTTCTTAATCTCTGTAAGGAAATCTGTTGCATATCATATTCCAAAGTTATCTAAGTCTTACCATAATTAAATTAGCATTAAAAGTATTTAGAAAGTTACTTATCGTCATCTCTTTCAAGAACACAGGACTATCATAATTAAACTAAACATTTCTGGAAGGGATCTGAAAACTCTCTACTTCAGAATTGAGCGATGTTTTGTTTTGATACCCATATGCAATGTTTTGTGTGTTATGAATATTATCTAGCTTGGAATGCACACCAGCATGGTGCTAACGGGATACTTGGTCTATCTATCCAATGTTCCTTGATATGGAGTCAGTTTTTACACCACTTCCATTCTATCCCACCCCTCTTGACTTCTGAAAAAGGACTTATTACTTCGTCAGCCACCATTGTGCCATATATAGCCAAGTGTTGGAGTTTTTGATACCTTCACCAGGTTAATCTTGTCCTTAAATGCTGTTAGTGGTGGGTCCCCATGATCCCCTGCCATTACCTGTGAGGCTCCTGTAGCCACGCGTGAGGCTTTAGCATTTCCAATATCTTGTCCAGTGCTCACACTATTGACTGTCCTGTTCAGCAGTACCTCATGTCAGGTCCAGAGGTTTTTGTCTTCTGTTGTGTTATTGTAACCACATGCCAGTAACCTGGGTATTGGCCAGCAGCCTTCAATGTGCTGAGGAGGGCTTGTTCCATATACTGACCAGAATGGCACCGCTGTCTGACTGGTGCAGACTGCCATTAGGGTTAGGTGGGTTTAAGCAACCCAGTATGACATACCCAATGTCATTCAGCACAAGCATAAACATAGCACAACTGGATAGCAAAGAATCAAAACCCCATAAATGGTGGTGTATTTTTTAAAGCGGACTGCTCTTCCTGAATGTCAGCCAGTGTGATTTGTTACCACTAACACTGCCTTTATCACATTTCATTCACAGACTCTAGAGCCATCTACATATTTACATTCATGCACTTGAATCCAATCTTAGCACCGATAACAGTGTTTGTGACTTGGAAAACACAATTTTGAAAACATAGCAGCATTTGGGGAAGTTGGTGAAGTGTTCTGAGGTTTTCTGATAAGTTTGTAATTTTATTTGAAATACCATTAAATCTAGAAACACAAACTAGAAGAAAGCAATTATTAGGGCTTCAGGAAAAAAGACTATTGTGTATGTGCAGTTTTGTTTGTTATTGAGAATTTTTATAGTGGGAAAACTCCATGATTTTATGCAGAATCAAATGTCTCAGATTATTAGTGGAGCATATAAACAGTAAACTGCTAACAGCTGCTGACTAGATCTGTTGATGATCTGGTCTGTAAAATAAAAAATGAAAGGAATATGACAGCAGACCATGTTTAGTTGTAATTGCTTGGAGGTCACTGTGTTTTCTCCTTATACTACTTTCCTGTAAATTCTGTATATGCCTGTGGAGTCACTCATTATCACTGAGCTGGTAAAATAAAGTGAACAACTAAGCCATGGCTATTTTAAGGACAAGAAAAACAACAGCAGTATCTAATGTTGACATTCAAGCAGTAATTAATGATTCATATTGTACAATGGAGGGATAACAAGTATATTGACTTCCTTTCATTTTACTTTGAAATCAAACTCTCCAGAGACTTTTGGTTTACCTGTTTTATCTAAATGTCAGCAATCCAATAAAAAGGAATCTTTTTATTGTGACTGCTTGAACGATGTACTGAAGTGGGATCCGGACACCCAAAAAGACCAATCGTTGTCCAGTGTAAGAGGCAGATATGGTATGGTCAGCAACAGTTAGCCTGAGAACAGGAATGGATCTTATGATATTTCATCATTCTCTTTCACTTGACATTAATAATAAGAACAATAAACATTTTATGAGCAAGATATGAGCAATCTACTGCTTGGGGAAAGTGGAAAGACACAGCTGAAATGTGGAAGACACAGGTTCAAGTCTCTGGTGCATATTCTACATAAAACAAGGACTTCTAAAAATTGAACATAAATGTTCTACTTTTTAAATTTGTCCTCTGATTTCTTACTCTTGTTGTTACTCTGATCCTTATCTCTCCTAGTTTATTAAGTTTCATCCTGGGTCTGATCTGCTAAAAGACAAATGCTGCCAGCATCTTGTTTTCTGCATCTCTGCTACTTATATGGAATGTCCAAGAGCCGTGTCTTAGAAATTAATAACCTAGAGTAAGTGAATATGTTATAAATCCTAGCTACTGAATGCTATTTCTGAATAGACTACTGCATCAATAAACTTTATTAAGGATCTTTTCAAGTTGAAAATAAATGTAAAAGACAGAGGAATTTTCTCCACTATTTCAAGATGGCACTGAAATTTTGGATCTAGCAGGCTGCAATATTTCGTCCTGAGGGTTCTGCACTTCAGTTCAGACTATAGTAGTCTTCCTTTTTCTCAAAAGCAGTGTGATTAAATAGACTGAAATGTACATTATCAGTTTGTAATCCACTCTTTGTCAAATTCAGTCAAGGCAACCACAGCTCATCTCAGTTGCTACAAGTCACTTTTGCTCACTGACCATGTCTTTAACTGATCTTTTCTCCTCTTGGTAACATTTTCCAGTGTTCTGTGTAATAGGTGATAAATGCCTCGCAGGCTAAAGTGCTAATAAAAGTTAATTGTTACTGCAGATAGGAATAAAGATTCTACTGCCGTTCTGTGTCCCATCATCTGAGTAGGAAAGTAATACCATTTCTTGAAAGAGCAGCCACTTGTACTTCACTTCACTTCCAGTTATGTAACATATATCGATCTGATTGTAAACAGAAAGGTAAATATATATATTTTACCTTTCCAAAGGTATATACATGCATCAGATGCTGCATCATTCTTTTCTTGGTAGTCTTCTTTATACTTTATACATTCACCTTTTCTGAAAATGTGAGAAGTTAAATACTGGTACTGACTGACAGTTTGTGCAACTGGCTATAATCCTCCCTACAAGGCTTTTAATTTTGATTTACATTATTAGGAATGGATCTGTCTTTGAATTATTTCACTCTAGCTTATTTTCTTTATGCAAGATGCTTAACTCTGAATTAGTTATGCAAAGCAGAGGATGCTTGTTGTTTGTGTTGCTAAGAATGAAGTGCCTCAGCTTTGCTCTGTAAAGAAGGTGCCTTACTCTAGTGGAGGCCATTTAAATTTTTCCTTTATTTTTCATTTTATGAAGAGGTTCTGATAAAGAAAATGTATTATTTAAACAACAAAAGGATTTGATAGCACCTGGGGATTAAATTTGACTTGCATGCATGAACCATTTTAAAATCTGTTAGCACCCTTATTACGATTGAAATGGACCGGCTTTGATTTCAAGTGAAGGGATTTAGTGGCACAAAAGAACGACTTTTTCCGTCAGAGACTGTAGTGTATCCTGCATAGCAGGTTTCCTCTGCGGGAGGCTGCGGTGAAGCAGAGAATAGAACAGCCTCTGCTTTTACAAATTTCTAGAGTTGTCCAGATGTAATTAAAAATCTGTACAGTGCTTTTTTAAAATTGTGGAGCATAACGGGATTTTAAGTCTGAATTTGGTATGAACACTCCTGGTCCTTTTATAGTTATGCTATTAAACCTTTTCCTTGAGTTTTATTACATTAAAACAATTACATAAATATAATTCCTTTCAGTATAATTGAAGTAGCCTGGCATTCTATGCTTCCATTTGCCAGAGAATTGAAAAGCAGCAATTTTTTTCATATGCACAAAAACCCTAGGACTACAATAACCTCTTTTTTCTTTCTTCTTTTTTTTCTTTCAAATGTTCTAAGCACTGCACTGTGCCCTGTAAAAATTATATCTGTTTTTTACAATCAGGTCACTTCTACTCATATGGCTGGATATGGATTTAAATATCTGCATTTAGGGAATTTCTGTCGAAACTGCTGGCCTTTGATATCCTTTCTCCATTTAACTGATGAGGTATTTATTTATTTTTGAAAACCTGTAAGATTAGGGTAGAATCTGGTCAATTTCCAGACATTTACAAATTTCTGATGCCTAATGTCAGGATAAACGGTCTTGAGACTTCCATTCCACTCTGACTTTGAAGCTGAAGTAGATTCAAAATACTCAGTAATTGTTAACATTTTTAATTGAACCCACTCATTAACATGAGTATTTGGCTTCGAGGATTAAAGACGAGTCATTTTATTTGCAGGAAGATAAATAGAGTACTTTTATAGAATGATGTATTATTGTGCAGCATCATTAAAATGTGATGGATTCCATAATCATGTGAGCTGAGGTGTTTACAGTGTTTGTATCTCGTCTGCAGCACCAGCACACAGGTTTTTGAGAGTTGCATTGGAACTGATGTTATTAATCATAATTACATTTTCTTGTGCTGTTCGCACTGTGGTAAGAAATGCCCACTTGTTTTGCCTCTGGTGTTTTCTGAACTAACCAGTAAAGCTGAATTCTTTGCAAGTCCCTTTAGATTATTAAAGAGTAAATGTCTCAGGCTTTGCTTAAGGAAAACAATCACCATTCTCTGGTGTGTGGCGCACTCCTTAGGGATGTTTTCTGAAGCCCTGTGTATGCACACTGATTTTTAGCCCACTGACTCTCTAGCACTTTTTCTTACACAAACTCCAACTGTTTGTACAAGAAATGACAGAGAAAATGGCTCTCTATGCCGATGCAGTAATAGTTACCTCTGAAAATATTTAGAATTTTCCCTTGACTGCCTTTAATAAGGGTAGTCACTTGTTCTGGGAAAATAGTTTTCTTTAATCCACAAAGATAAATAAAACCACTTTCTTTGTTTTGCAGTTTTCTACTCAGATCTTGAGAAACTTAAACTGAAAAACTGGGTCAGTCTTTCATGGAAAACACATAAAGATTTTGACTGCAGATGAATATCTTGTTTCCTTGCTGTTGTGTGATTCCAGCTGTGATTATTGACTGGAGTGTATTTCAAAATGCTCTATATTGTTAGACTGCATCATTCAGCCCCTGAGTTCCAGAGGGACATGGAACTGCTGGAGAGCATCCAGTTCAGAGCCACAAAGGTGATGAAGGGAGTAGAACACTTCCCTTATGAGGAACGACTGAGGGAGCTGGGTTTCTTTAGTTTGGAAAAAAGGAGCCTGAGGGGTGACCTCATTCATGTTTATAAATATGTGAAGGATGGGTGTCAGGAGGATGGAGCCAGGCTCTGCTCAGTGTCATCCAATGATAGGACAAAGGGCAATGGGTCCAAGCTGGAATATACGATGTTCCACACCAATACCAGAAGGAACTTCTTCACAATAAGGGTGACAGAGCACTGAAACAGGCTGCCCAGGGAGATTGTTTGAGAGGTTTCAAACCCACATGGATGTGTTCCTGTGCGACTGGATCTAGGTGATCCTGCTGTGGCAAGGGGATTGGACTGGATGATCTTTCAAGGTCCCTTTCAATCCCTAATGTTCTGTGATTCTGTGATTCCTAAATTAGTTATGATTCCTTCTAAATTTGATTGATCCATTTATTGTTACTTCTAAATTCAAGCATTTAAAGGGAAAAAATTAAACATTTAAAGGGAATTTGTTTTAAACTTTATTTCTATTTTCTTCCACTTAAGCTACGCACCCTGTTATTTCTAATATTAGTACATTTTATTAGGTCTGCAAAACCACCAACGCTTAAGAGTTATTTTAAAACTAGTGCTACTGATACTGTAAAGTAAGGGATGATGAATGCTAGTTCTCCCAGTACATTTAGGACAACCTGTTTATATTTGTACTTTTGAGTATAGAGAAAATGTTGGGATGAACAAAGGTCTTTCCATTGTGTTTGTGGTGTTCATGTGTTTTTCAGTTCATGAAAAGTATTCATTAGTGCTACTCTCAATATAGTCTTTCATGCCTCCAAAACAGCTTCCTGATCATACAAAAGAAACAAGTTTTTACAAGTAAAGGTTGATTTATTATATCAAATCAATAAAACAGCTTTAAGAAATAAGGATTAATATTCTGAATTATGTTTGAATGACACTTGGTCCTTTGATCACCACTCCTGGAGAATAGCAGAGGTATGGTTATTCATTCCTATAGCTGTGTGTGTATGTACTGATGATTTCTGCTGAGCTAGGCATTCTTGCTGTGTTTAAAGCTACACAGTGTCTGAAATGTGATTGTTTTTTCAGATTCACATGTTTTGTCACTGATAGGCACTGAAAAGACTAACATTTATTTCATAAATAAGTGGAAATGGGTTAAGGAAATCAGCATAAGGACACCGTGTGGATGTGCTTTTGTGTAGGAAGAGAGGGGGCAAATTTGTTAAGGTAATCCAAAGAACAAGGAACCCTTTCCTTTGCTTTAGCTGTATAGGGTCATCAAGTTCTAGTAGAACTAAGACAAATGTTATAGCAATTTGAGGTTATCTTGCATTGGCTCCATTAAGATACAACAAAAGGATTTTAAAGTTTCAGAACCAACAGTCTTACACAGTGTTATAACTCATTTAAGGATGCTGATTCTTTTTTTTCTCTGTAGTGGGTTGGGGTTTCTAAACTACTTTACATTCTCCACCAGTTTTAGCAGGTTCAAATCAATGGACTGCCCGCATTCTCTGCAGTAAGGTCTCGATGACATCTCAGACAAATTTGCCAGACAATGAATAGGGTACTGGACAGAGGTTTATTAACTTAACAGCTGTATACAGACAAAGAAAAGAAAAAGACAGGAAAATAAAACCCAGCAAGTTGGTGCACTCAAACTAGAAACTATGTCACGAATGCCGTTGCACTATCTGAGGAAATTACAATGGGAAGTCACAATCGTTTGGGCCTTGGGTCACGTCAGAGATCTGGACAACACCAAAAACATGCTAACCGGAGACGAGTGCTACCACCCTCTTCCTTAATGCCCCAATCGCACCCACCGGTACGGGCGGCATGCATCTTCAACAACAAAACTCCAGTCTCTGTCATTCCAATCCAAGATTTAAGGACTCTCAAGTCATAGAATAGTCCTTCTGCTTTTCTTCAACTGCGCACAAAGGAGTTCTCCTCCAAACTTAAAGCACCCCCAATCTTCCTCAGTGGCAGAAGATGACAAACAGCTTCTCTTCCTGTTGACCAGTCTCTCCAAAATGGCAGCGATCCATCGCACAGCCTCAGTCATGTGTGGGATCCAAGATGGAGACAGAATGCATTGCTGTATCAACAGGGCCACGCCCACACTCCACAGTAGGCCAAGAGGGTTCTCAAGACCCTCTCCTCTCTTCTCTCCTCCTGTCTCAGCTCCAGGGGGGAATATAGGGCACTCCAGCGCACCACAAATTTACCACAAAAGGCTGAAGCTGTGCTGTGGGAGGTGGCTGCACTCAAATCTTGCTTGCAAGATCGCCTGGATCGCAGCATCAGGTTCAGGTTGGAGGCAAAAGGGCTGTGCAGAGCTGGGGGACACAGCAGCAAGCAGCAGGGTCTTCCCAAGACCAATGAAAAACCGCGGCAAACACGAGGGCTGCCCATTACTGGACGGGGAGCTGTGCAAACTGGAGTGTCCTCCATTCCCAAAACAGCAGCACCACTGGAAAACCTGCGGCAAACTTCGCAGCTAGTGCCGGACCGGGGAGAGCTTACAAGTGCGTCTCCAGACTGTGGCACATCGGCGCTACTGGAAGCCGAGGCAAGTCCCAGCTGGCAATCCGGCTGAGGGCACGGAGCTACTCAAACACGGTGCATCTGCTCTTCCTGCAGTAGCGGCGGCGGCGCTGAGAAACCGTGGCTGAGCCGCATTCCCTGCCACCGTCCTGAGAATGGACGGGAGGGGGCCCTCGGCTGAGAAGCCGCAGCCCAAGAGAGCCTGCAGCGCACACGAGCGAGCTACATACTTCCTCGTTTTCCTACTTCCTTCTTGACTTCCTTCTTCCTTCTTCCTGGTTCCTGACTAAAAACAAACCACCCGCTCTGCTTTTCATAGGCTGAGCCCGACATACACATACAGAGCAGGTCCGGGAGCAGTGACACCTTCCCCCAGGACAAGTTCCCTGTGGGGGAGGGGTCTTCCAAAGCAAAACACCTTTTCTTTTCTTCCTCATGAAAGCAGAACTGCTGTACATTTGAAAATGCTAGCAACTTTCAAACTACAACATTCTCATAACTGAGAATGCCGTACGTCAGCTATAACACTCCTTACAGTCACTGTCATACACACAGAGCCTGTACCTGCAGTGCGATTTGCAGAAACAGCGGAAATGGCTGCTGTCAGCTTCAGAACAGATGAGGAACGAAATCTGTCATGAACCTTGAGAACTTAATATATCACTAAAGACAGTTAATTTAGCAGCCATGACCCATGTAGGCAACAGAATTAATAGCAAGTCTGTTCAGCAATGATCTTCTCCCTGCTGTGCCATTGGGAGCACAGGTCAATATTCTGATTTCTAGCAGTGTTTCCTCTACAGCCTGCTCTGGTTCAGCTCCCCCAGCACATACCTCTCCCTTTGTTTTATGGTATCCAGCTGCCATATTTCTACATGGATTATGTGTTCAGTATGATTAAGGTGCATCCCAATTCTGTACAATGTGTTGACTGAAATGAATTTAGGGGTTAGAACCTAAAATAAACCTAAGAATGGAATGATTCTAAATCCTTTTAGTATTGGACTCCCACATTCCATTTAGAAAGTACTAGGTTTTCCTCCTGGTGTCTTCTGCCCACTTATAAGAAGTCAAATAAGGAAAGCATTTGGCACAGAGCTCTAGTTGCAGGTCTATTAGTGGCTGTGTAATGGTCAGGCTGCTACCACAATGTTTCTAGGCTTATTTTCCAAGCTCTTCTTGCACTGTCTTTTCTGTCAAGAGATCCTTTTGCAATACTGCTGAAGTGAACTTACCAAATATACAGCTGGATACCACAGCAGGAAAAACAAATATAATACAAAAAACCCAGCAGGTTTCAATACAGACTATCTCCAGTTTTCTTCGCAGAGAGTGAAAATAACTCCTCCTAAAAGTAGTTTTATCTGGGTTGATTGATACCGAGTGATGGCCATGTTTTTAAAATGCTGAAAATAACAAATAAAGGCTTACAATACCAAATAAATAATAACATTTCTAAATTACATGCATATTTCAGAGGTGCTTTTATAATGGATTTCTAAACAGAGGTGTTTTAAAAATTGTCAGGATTTTTTTGTAATTCATACCAGAATTTGAATTCTGTGTCCCAAATAACTCAAATTTGCTGTTTTGGAAGAAATAATTTTATCAAGATTTTATGAATTCCAGAAATAATATGTTCAAGAAAAAAACCACCTCATTTGTAGTTTGCATAATAAATGGAAATGAGATCATGAAATATCTTTAAGTATGACTTCAGTTACTCCAGTGCAAGTCTGTGTTTGAACAGCCTTACTTCAGAACTAGAGTCACATACAGATTTATTATTAGTGCTTCTTGCTTTCCTTCTTTTCCTTCCTTCCCTTCTTCCCTCCCTCCCTCCCTCCCTCTTTCCTTCCTACTAGATTCATTTTACAGTTGGTTACATGAATTCAGCCAGTTTTACTTTTCTAATGAGACTGGTGAAGGGGCTGGGTGGAAAGTCTCACAAGGACAGGCTGAGGGAGCTGGGGTTGTTTAGTCTAAGGGAGGACCTTCTCCCTCTCTATAACCACCTGAAGAGAAGTTGTAGACAGGTGAGGGTTGGGCTTTTCTCACAGAAACGCTCTGGTTGTAAAGGAACCCTGGGATCATTGGTTCCAATCATCTACTATCTAGTCCAACCAACAAGACAAGAGGTCAGGGCCTGAAGCTGCACTGGGGAAGGGTTAGGCTGGATATTAGAAAGCATTTCCACGTGGACAGAATATTGGCAGGTGGTGGAATATCCATCTCTGGAAGTGTTCAAAAAGAAGACTGGACGTAGCACTTAGTGCCATGGTCTAGGTTGTGGTGATGTTAGGTCATGGGCTTGGCTGGATGATCTTGGAGATCTTTTCCAGCGTTGATAATTCTGTGATTCTGTGGTGCTGTGTTAGTCTTGGGCTTTATGTATCTCCTCTGAGAACTCAGCCAACCAACTCAAGCTCCATATAAAATGCAATTACCCTCAGGAATCAAAACTGCTTTTTGAATGACTGTGTTCACAGGCTTGCAAACAGACCAAGTTAGATATATAGGGAGAAGATTAGATGAGGACTGTGGAGTGCTGAAAGTATTATTCCAGGAGACAGAGCCGATACGGTGTTCTCCCAAGAGAAGACTGAAGGTGTAACTTACAGCCTGTGAAACACAGAGGTATTAACTAGGGATGGAGGAAGCAAGGATCAGAAGACAGAAATATTGGACAGTATTAAAGAAAACTCTGTGGAGATTTTTGAGCACCACGACTGGCAGTAAAAAATGGAGGATTATTCTGTGAGAAATGTTCTCCTGTGAGCAGCTGTTTCACTCCCTTGTCCATTATGTGGGACTGTTGATCACATTTGCTAACCCAGGGGACTGAAGGTGGATGGTGACCTCCCTGAGGGCTCTACCAATGCTCGAGATGACAGGCATCACTGCCGACTTGAGGCTGTGATGTTAAAAATAAGCCCTTTCTCCCTTAGAATCTAAGAAGTTAGAAGAAGAGGTTAAAGACTATGCTTTTCAAAATTGGCAACTGATTTTTCTGCAATTCTTCTGTGAATTTGGGTCACAATAATATTTTTTTGATTTTTTTCCTTTAATTCTTAATGCACAGACCTGTAAAACATTTAAATTCAGTATGAAAATTTGCTCCAAAATGGCATTTAATTTTTGGCCAAGCATTTGGGATTTAAAAATTACTTGGTTTTTTTTAACTAACTGTTGTGAATCTAGTAATCATGAAAATACACCCTGCCATGGAGATATACTGGTAAAAAGAAAAACATCAGGGAAAAAGAATCCCATATTAGGTCATCATAATACCTTTAAGCTAGTGTATTTGTGTCTCCGTGACCCTTTCATACTACCACTTCATCTGTTCTTTAGCACAGCTGCTTCCACAAATACTTCAGTACTAAACTGTTTTACGAAGTGTGTATTGCACTTGGGAAAATACTTGGTTCTTGCTGTATTTTCAAGTCTTGCTTTCATGTTTTTATAAATGGAGTCCAGAGATCTCAGCGTTGTGAAAGCAAGGTTGCGTTTTCTTTAAGAAAATGTGGCAATAAAATTGAAGGAGTGGAATAATTTACTCATGACTACACACTAAGTCCAGGGTAGAGCCAGAAATTAAACCCGAGTTTCTGCTTTAACCATTTCACTTTTCACCTTGGAATGTCCTCAGCTACTTTAACTACATCTTGTTTAGTAGTACATTATTTTTGTAACTTGTCTTCCTCCACTAGCCCTTCAAATAAAGTGAAGGGCACATGAAGAATGGTCCAATGGTTGGCCCAGGGGGACATTTGGTAATTTTAAGCCTATAATGGAGAAACGTGAACACTATTTCCCTTGCCTCCTTACAGGAAAGAACTTTTCAGTACTTAACAGCAGGCTATTGATCAATTCTGTCTCACTCCTGAACTGTTCCTTTTTAATCCCACTGGGCTCTTATTATATGTGAACTATTTGAAGTTCTGCATCAGCAACACAAACCACAAGCATTTCTAGGTAGTCCAATAAAATGACTGTAAGACTTAGGTGTTTAATACCTGTTAGCATATCTGTAGTTGAATGGTTGCATTTGTGCTTTTTTTAAAAGATAAGGTGTACTTCCAACGTAGCTGTTGTTTTGTCAGTCCCTTAATGCCTGCTATTTGATTGCTTATCCCACTCATTAGAACAATTCCGTTTTTCTTTTGACGTGTTAAGAGGTAATCTCTCAAGGAAAGTCCTTATGTGAGAACAGTAGAAAGATACTAACATTTGTTCATCTATGTGCCTTTATACCATAAAGCACCATAAAAGTCTTTTAAACTGTGATCCTGTCGAAGAACCCACGACAAGAACGGGAAAATTGCAATGAAAAAGAGGGAAAATGAAATGCGTCTGCCCTGGTGAGTACATCTGCGCCCGGAGCACTCATCTTCGTCTGCAGTCACTGCAAGAAAATAGAAACTCTTGGGTGCGGTTCCTCTCACAGTAAAGTCTTTGTCTAAAAGAAGTCAGAATAGTAGTGCTTGGTAAATTACTTATTTGTGTTCCTCTTGACATCTGTAAAACAGCTGAGTGTGAGCAGTTCAGACGGTGACGCATAATGCAGCTCTCCAAGCTCGGGTTGGATGGCTTTCCCACTTTCTTTGTTGCTGTTGGCTAGCTCCTGATACACTGTTTTTAAAGGTAACTCGTATGACCTGATGAGTTCCAAAGCACTACAGTAATAGCAACGAGGATAATGAAGGAAGTGGCGCTGAGGGAGCTGAGTCTAAAGAGTCTAAGCTAAAGAGCTTGGAGGAGAGGAGACTGAGGGTGACCTCATTAAAGTCTATAAACGTGTGAAGGGTGGGTGTTGGGAGGATGGAGCCAGACTCTGCTCAGTGGCATCTAGTGATAGGACAAGGGGCAATGGGTGTCAGCTGGAACATAGGAGGTTCCATACAAATGTGAGAAGGAACTTGTTCACACTGAGGGTGACAGAGCACTGGAACAGGCTGCCCAGGTGGGATGTGGAATCTCCTTCTCTGGAGACGTTTAAAACTCACTTGGATACGTTCCTGTATGACTTGGTCTAGGTGATCCTGCTGTGGCGGGGGGAAGGGGGTTGGACTGGATGATCTTTCAAGGTCCCTTCCAACCCCTGATGTTCTGTGGTTCTGTGTGGAAAAATTAAGGTTAGACAATTGTAGCCTGTATAGCAATTAGGAAATCCCTAAAAGGAAAGGTCCCGGGGAATATAGGTAGTGGAACCTAGATGTTTATTCAGAATTACGCTGATTAACAAAGTAGATCTCCACACTCCTTATCTGGTGTTGACTTGATTTTGATAGATTTTTTAATTCCAGATCAGAACTTTTACACATATGTACTCTCATACATATACACTTTCCTCTGAAAGCAAGCGTCAATCTGTAGGTGAATCCCACTCTTGATTATGATTACACTGGGCTTTTGGAAAGATAGCAAAATTGGGAATTGCCCCAGAAGATAGAAGACTTCAGATGTCAGATGAAAAGTGTCACTTGGAGTTGAGATTTTAAAATTGGCTTGTTCGGATGAAGAGGCACTATAAAGCAGGCAATTAAGCCACCTAGAATTTGAAGTGAAAGTGGGAATAGGTAAAGAATAAATGAATAAAATGAGAACAGAGTATCCTGTCTTTAAACAGGAAAGTACGAAATATAGGTGGAGAGGGAAAAAATTGCTGGTTTTAATGAAATTATTATACATAGATACATGCATATCATAAATGGTATATAATATAGCTCTCAGGAGACATAAACATACATAAAAACCTGTCTTTATATGCAGTGTGTCATATATAGAGAAAAACACAATGGAAACTATTGAAAAATGTCCACATTGTGGTAACTTCTGCTGTGTAACTCATTTTTTTTCACAATAATTAGGAAACCACTTCCTCCTCTTCTGGCTCCTTATTTTAACCATGTGAAGCACTTAGTTCAAGTGCATGCAGTGTCCAGCTGCTGTAAGTTCTCTCTCTGCCTCTCACACTCATCAACATGTACTGTAAGAACGTGTAGGAAGCTTTTCCATGACTCACACTAAATATGTTATGCAACAGTGCTGTAACAAATACACGGCAATGCCTTTCCATCTGTCTATGCCTATCATAGAGCCGCTTCTAAAAGAGTTCTTTTTCAAGATTTAAATAAAACCACACAGTGAAGTCCAAGAGTATAAATAACCAGTTCTTTACCAACTGCCTCCATCTGTTATACCTGGAGGAGTCCTGGGGAAAGACATCTCTCCATGACAGATACACAGTTTGGAAGAAAGTTTCCTTTCATAATGAACAGAAAGCAGCTGTTCGTCCAAGCTTGTTCCTTAATACCGTGGAACAGCAGAGAATTCTCTTTGAATGTTCCAATTCCATTGTTATTTACTGATTAAGAGACAAAGGAATAAGCAACCTTTAAAACAGGTAAGAACCAAACAGCAAGGAGAATTCCCATAGGTCAAAAATGACATTTTGAGGTACCCCTCAAAGTTAATCACAAAGCACCTCAGATTCTGGAAAACATCTGTAATAGAATGCGAAACATTTCCATGAAAGCAAACAGCACCAGTTTGCACTGGAAGTCTCAAGTGCAGGTCTGATGTAGCAAAATCTGTACTCCACGTGAACTTTAGGGACAACGAGCTCTTTTAATCTTTCTGTTAGAGCCAGAGCCCTTCGCTTATCTCTTTCCTTTGACACATGACTTATGGAAATACTGGTATGTTGTCAGAAAAGTCAAATTAAGTGTTCATTTGTGAATGATTCATGTTCCAAAATGAAATATTAAAAATAAAGCAGACCAGAAATATATTTTTTCCGTTTTTGAAAAATTTAGATTTCTGTTCTTTTTAAATTTTACTTTTAGAACATAAAATAACCAGTTGAATTTAAGTTCCCTAAGTGAGCACAGAAATGTTGGCAGATGATCACCCATGACATTTCATAGATGTGTATGTTTTTGTAGTTCCATACTAGAACAACAGCAATGAGTTCCTGCTCATAGCAAGCATCAAAGCAGCTCAAGCTCCATCACAAACCACCCACCTTTCTCCTTAGATTTCATTTGAGACACAAATTAATTTGAACATCATAATAGTCTGTCTACAGAGAGAGCAATCACAATAGCTCAGTATCTGCCCTCTATAACCAGATTTTACTTTATATGGGGAGAGAAAGCCTCTGTGCTCTCAGGAATCCTTCAAATTTTGACAAAATTTTCCCTGACTGATGGAAACTCTGTGGTGACATCAGTGACTATTTTACCTCTCAGCTATGCTTCTTCAGTGGCATCAACACTAAAAGACTGTCAGGGAGCATCACGTACACCAAGCTCTGTTCTGTAGAATATTATGTATCTCTTGTCAAAGTAAACAGTTATTTATTTTTCCTACAAGGGAAGTATTTAGAATAGAGAAACATTAAGACTTCTTTGCTTAAATAAAATACTTTACATTTCTATGTTTAAGTTGGCTAAGAAGATTCCAGGTGTATAAGATTATTTTTAACCTACAAAAATGTCTGAACTGTTTTTCAAACCTGTTCAGTCATTTATCCACATAAATGAAAGGATAAGCCACAGATACTGAAACACTGAGAATTGTTGAAGCATCTGTGACATTTGCTATTGTTTAGCCCATTGGAGCTAATTTTTGTTTTGCTTTGTAGCTCTATTGACATAAAAGAAAAATACAGCATTTCTTTTTCCATTTTCTTTCTAGAACAAAATCAAATCAGAGGGGTGTCATTGTTCTTTTAACGCTTTCTGATGTTGTTATCACCAGTGAGAAAAATGTGGCCTAAAAATGGCCTGTCTCTATGAAAGCTGAGATGGAGATGTGGACTACATTTTTCTTTCAGGTTAGGCAACGTGTTAGCTAAAGGAAAAAAAGCATCGTTTGCTTCAATAGGCATCGCTTACAATCCGTGGTTTTCTGAACAGAGAAAGCTACTCTGGGTTTTAGTTTCTTGCCCTTTTTTTACATTTGTGCTTGAAAGCAAGAAATTCTGTACAAATCTGATGTGCGTAGAAGTTACCATCTCCTGATGTAAGTGTTAAACTTCTGTTGTGGATCAAACGCGTCGTGAAAAAGATCAAAATGCTATTGGGAGGAACCATTTTGTGTGGGCAATTACTTCCACTACTTCTGCATAAAATATTGCCAATGGCCCTGCAAAGGACATTTTTAGGATGCTTGAAGGTTACAGAGAACACGTTTCTTCCCCAGTTTACTACGGCACTTCTGGTGCAGATGGCAATTAAACGCCTAATGTTGTACAGAGTGGCAGTGGCAAATTCCTTCTGTTGGAACTAACTGTATGTATTCACACTTGTAGGAAAAAAGATTTGTCAGCTTTTACATAATTTAGACTTCCAAAGGACAGGGATAAAATTGATTTTCTCTTCTCCAAATGTAGTAGATTTTTCTCTTTAATGTTCTTATGTGCCTGGTTTACAGCGTGTTTCATCATTTAAAGAAAACTCACAATCAGACTCCCTGGGGGAAAATGTTATATCTTCTTAGCAGGTTTGTTTGGGGTTTTTTGCCTTCATTCAGAGACCCAACATCAAGCTGATTCAGACATTACCTTCAAATTAATTGAATCACATATTCATGTGTTTTACACTGCGAGCAGATGGAGATCAGCCTGGGGAAATCAGTTCTGTTCTCCTACTATTGCTATTTATTAGACAATACATAACATAATGGGAGACAATGATCCCTTTTCAAAAGTTAGG
The DNA here is from genome assembly GCA_013400115.1 of Rhinopomastus cyanomelas. Taxonomy (NCBI): domain Eukaryota; kingdom Metazoa; phylum Chordata; class Aves; order Bucerotiformes; family Rhinopomastidae; genus Rhinopomastus; species Rhinopomastus cyanomelas. The sequence continues at coordinate 26,039 of VXBP01004623.1, forward strand.
CTTAGAACAAATGGCTTAGAAAGTCCTAGAAAATTTACGCTTGTAGTATGGTCTTAGAATTAAAAGAGGACCTACATTTTGTCTAGAAAGCACAGGAAAGACAAAATTTCAACCAACATAGAATGAAAACAAACATAAAAGTATTTTATAACTTGTAAGGGTAATGGAGAGATTAATCATGAAGGTGAACATCAGACACTGAATTTTCAGTGATCCTGAGCTTGAGAAGAGCTGTAGAACTGGTTATGTGAAGTCAGTCTGGAAGCTGGATTATTCTACAGTCATGAGCATGCTGTGGTGACTTCGTGGTTTAGTAGATTGAAGATGTGACTCTTTGAGATCCAGGTGGGTAAAGTAAACCTGAAAATAAATGTTGGCCATTGAAACTGAACATAGAAGAAGCTGTCTGAAGTCTTCAAACCCCCACAAAAATGGATCTTTTATAGTAGTAATTTCCTTCTTTACCACGTTATGAAAACATAGGCTCTGTCTGCATTCTTGAGCCCCTTACTTTATGGCTTCTGTGGTGTAATGTTCTCAGGTGGGTCCCAGGCTTACATTTAACTGTTGGACATACTGATTTTCCAGAGGATCTAGATTCCTATTTGATTTCAGTATCTATGTACCTTTCATCCCGCCACAGCACAGCTTTAGCTTCAACCTTCAACTTCCAGCCTTTCCTGATTCCTTATGCGTCTCCATTGTTAGACTGCACGCCATCTAATTCAAAGAAAAGGAATGCAGATATTGATTAAGAGGGCAGGAGCCAATGCAGGTTCTGAAATGGGATTTCTGAGCAGAATCAAGTTGGACTGTGAGGTTCAAGCATGGTTGTCAGTCCATTTGTAGTGGTAGCCACCTAACCCACAAGTGCTGAGTGGACAAACAACTCATTACTACCAACAGAACAAGAAGAAATAGCCTCAAGTTGTGCCATGGATGTTTTACATTAGAAAACAGGAAAAATTCTTCTCTTAAAGTGGTGAAGTATTGGAACAGGCTTCCCAGGGAGCTGGTGGAGTTGCTATCCTTGGAGGTGTTAAAAAATTAGTAGATGTGGCCCTAGGGATGATGGTTTAGTGGCCATGTTTGGGTCAGATTGATGATTTTGATGACTGACTGATGATGACTGGATGATTTTGTAGGTCTCTTCCAACCTTAATGATTTGATGATTCAATGATTCTATACTCTCAAGTGTTTATTAGGATGGCAGTGAGATCATATATGTGGTGGCAAATAGACAGATGGTGAAGTGCATCTTAGCCGTTTTGATCTGGGGAAGGACCAATAAGCTGTTACAACTCTAGGGAAGCAGCTAGTAGAGAGTGTTTGGATTTCTACTATGTCATTAAACAAGTCTCAAATAGGAGCAAAAGAAGTCCTGTCAGCTGAGAATAACAATGACAACTATTGCTCAATAATGAGTAAACTACCTCCTCAAAGAGTTTTCATGCACATGGCCTAAAATGTTCATGTATGTTTTTCTAGTGTGCAGTGATGCTAACAAGAACAGAGTTAAAGTCTGTCAGTTCTGCTTGTTCAGTGATTACATAAAGGAAGTGTATGAACAATCTCATATATAAATGTCAGGTGTGAAAGGATAGAGTAAAAAGCCCCTAAACAATTTTGAAATGAATTGGTTTGCTGTGTGTTAAAAACTTGTTTTTTATTTGTAGATCAGAGTTTTCAGCAATGTTATGACAACGTGAGAGAGCTAATAAAAGAAGTGAGATGAATTGGGCGCTCTCAGAAAAACTCATCTGAACACCGCTGACCTCAGTCTAAGTCCCTTTGCTTACTTCAGTGAGCTCAAGAGGAGGTCCATGTTCTAGTGGGAGGTAGATAAATGAGCAATTCTGATATCTTGCCGTATTTTCATGTACAAGAAAAATCGAGGAGAGGGTTGGGTTTTTTTATTTTCATGGTTTAAATTTGTCCTATCCTAAAGTTCGCCGAGATTACATGATATGTGTGAGGAAGAAGTAAAGCATAAAAAGAACTCTGTTCTTTCTTATCTTTCCTTCCTCTTCTCATTAAATTGCTGTAGAAGAGCATGGAAGTGCCAAGGTGCATGTGAGTGAGTGGCAGGCATGCCACTCCATGGGTGGCAGGAGACTGCATCCCTGAGTTTGATGACCACCTTTCATGATACCACCTGTGGTGCTGCCTCAGCCATGAGCTTGTCTAGTATTGCTTTAAGTTCTCCATCAAGTCCTGGAAAAGGAGTGAGAAAAGAGGATGTACAAGATGTAGAATTTACAGTAAGGTGAAACGGCAGTTTGACTAAATGTATCTGTTATGGATGCAGAGAAGATAAACGGGTTTATTTTGTGAAATGCTGAGAGACAAATGGAAATACGAATCACAGGAGAAGGAAACTGTTTTGTGTATGTTTGTGTGTGAAGATGGAAAGTTATACATATTATTCTAAAGTAAATCCAGTCTTACAAAAAAGTGACCATTTAATAACCATTAACAGCAGATGGCTTGGCCTCTCTGTAGGCAACAGGAAAATATCTTTACACACCTTTAGTAAAACAAGGCCGTGTTTTTTCATTTACTCAAACCATTCGTATCCCTTTGTACATAAGTGACACAATTGAGCAATAAGATTCTGGCTCTTTCCCTCAAGAGTCTCATTCTTGTCCTCCTAGCAATATTATTTCACTGAGGTCTCTTAGCACATAAAGTGAAGCAGTGTTCTTATAAAGAAATATTTTTCTTTTGAGAGGCATATGAGAAATTTTACACATGGTTTTACATAGTGTTTGATTTCATGCAAGCAGTGTTCATTGGCTGAAGAAATCGTTCAGTTATTACTTGTGTGACACAGCTTCTTGCTGTGAATTTTGTCAAAAAGAGGAAGAAATTCCTTTTTCATCATTAAGATTTAATTAGGGATGATTTTCCGAACTCTGATGTTTCTTGGTGTAAGAGCAGTAGCTTCTTAAAGAATGGGGATTCTTGTGTCTTCGTGACCTACCGCGGAGCCACTCAAGGGCGCTCACTATAAATAAATAAGCTCAATAGATCTCCATGTCACCAGTTCTCCTTCTGTCAGAAAGCTGCCTCTAAAAGGCCAAAATACCAGATAGTGCTTCACAAAAGGATGGCAATAGAATACACTCCACAGCTTTTCATTAGAGCTTAAAAAGTACAAAAAAAGCAGAGGTAAGTAAATAAAGAAGCCAGCTGAAGTGAAATATTGAGGATGGAACAGAGGGGGATATTCTTCAATCTAAGTAATAATAACCACTAGTGAAGCAACCACCAGGTAGCTGTATCTTGCTGTTTGTATAGTGGTTAGTAGAAATAGAGGACATTGAAAGGTGTTTACAATAAAAACCCCATAACTCCGAGGAGGTTTTGGCTTTGGTTTTTTTGTGTTTATATTTATTGATTTAGAAATGCAGAAGAAAATGTCTTGTTTGTTATTCTTGTGCTAACATCACTGTATTGAATATAAGGGACAGTTGTTTTCCCAGTTTTAAAAATGAGTGGCAGGGGGATTGGACAGATGATCTTTCAAGGTCCCTTCCAATCCCTAATGTTCTGTGATGCTGTGATTTGGATCTTAATCATAATTTAATTTATTCAAAAATACTCTGGCTTTATATTCCAGATACAGTGTGTTTTGCTGATGACTTTTGTGGAAGAATAGAGTTGGTCTTAGATCTGAAAAGCCGTGTATCAGTCATGAGCTATCACAGGACTCCTCTTTGAAATTAAATGGACATCATAGCAACTTTTTTCTCTTACAGAGCGTGTTGTTGGCTTTCATCCCTCCATAAATTGAAATGTATTAGTTCACCAAGGGAAGCAAGAAATCTGGTTCCAGAAACACACAAGCTGAATTCCTTCTAATGCTCCATCTGGAAAGAGGTAGGTTGCATGCAAACAGCCTCTGAGTTCTCTTTCCATATTTCTGCATCTGCATCCAACTTTTGGAACAATCGCACACAGATAAGTGCAGAAACGATAAATCTTCCCTTCCTCCTTCATCAACTGGATAGCCATTTTTACCAAGTAGTAGTGCAATTCACATAGGTCAAAGTTAGTTTAGCTAGATGAACTTTGAAAGGTAAAGGTGATGAACTAAAAATCAATTATAGAAGAGATAGTTTTAGAACTGGCAGTTTGGCAAGCTGAAAGCATTCTACTACGACACAGAAATCTGGATTACAGCTCTGAAAGTCCTTGAATTTCTGCCATCTTAGTGGCACAGATGGGGTGATGAAATGTCTCAGTTTCCATCTACTGAGCTTGGTAGCTGGCCAGAGTGGTTGCTCTGTGACCAACAGCTTTGCAGATGCAGTAAAGTTTCTCTAGGGCTCAGGAAGACACTTGGAAATATTGCGGGGGCACAAAACCAGAATAAAATGCACTGAAGGCAGTTTGGAAATTGAGGTTTTCCCTGAGAAGGACCAAGGTCTCTGACCACTGATGTACATAGGATGGGAATAAAGCTGTCCTGGAAATGATGTCCTGGTGAAAAGCCATTTTGAATACATGGGAATTCTGTGGTAAATTACACCAAACTGCAGCCATTACATCTTCCTTTCCTTACTTACAGCTCTGATTTTGGTGTATAGGTAATTATCTTTTCAAAGGTCTTATTCTGTTCTCTATAAACTCCTGTTTCATATGAACTAGAATAGCACTTTGCTCCATCAGACCCTTACTAAGGAAGGGGCTCTGGGTTCTGCATGCAAAGCAATGATGAACATGTTTCAGGTGTAAGAAATACAAAGAAGATCATGGCCACCTTGCAGTGAACATCTCACTAGACTTGTTAACAGAAAGCATCTCCTAAATACCTACTCCTAAAGTAACTTCCTGCCACTACAGGAAAATAATTTCATTATAGCTCTTACTTTAACAAGGCTACAGTGTCCCTTTAATTTTTGTTAGCTATTAAATTAATTTAAAAAGCATTTCATTCTCTTAATAAAATATTATCTTGTTTTTCAAAATAAATTTAACTTCCTTTTCCATCTCGTGAATAACTGTTTGGTTCAAAGACTCTTGTGAATTTCCAGTGCACTGGAAGTAAACCGGAGTGATTAAAACAGAATAGTTTGCGTGGGCCTTTGTAGATAATATTTCAAACCCCCAACAAGCAGCACAGAGAGTTTTGACTGGGGATTTCCTTTTGTTATTGTCACAAAGAATACTGTAAACTATTTCAAGATGAAATTAACAGCAGTAGATGCCTTTCTTGTTGAAAGGAGAATGTAGTGCAGCATGCATTAGCTCAGAGGTTGCTAAGGTTTTGCAGAGGTACACACACTTGTATGTTTACTCTAAACAGAAGACAGTAATTATTTTCCAAATCTCTTAATCTAGACAGATCTGAAAGCATTTAATCTCTACTTTTTATTTGCTTCTCCTAATGCCCAAAGGGTTTCTGATTTGTCATGTTTTGTCAATAGAATCACAGAAAATAAGTTCTGGAAGTTCACTAGTCCACCTCCTTGTGTGACTCTATTAATTTTTTATTAAATCAGTACTGTTTTTAGTAATCAATGCTTTGCATTTCAGTTTGCATCTGGAATGCTAGATACATTGAGCATGGCATATTTTCCCTACCTGTTTAAAAAACAACTTAAAAATGTTACTATTACCTGTGGAAAGGACAGGCAACTAGAATCCACAAAAGGGCAATTTTTCTTGGCTTTTTTCCAATTCTTTTTAATTAAGGCACCAGTTTTAGTTCGGAAATCTGGATTTCTTTTAGTTTTAGATTTCCTGGAAGACCTTGAACAGTGAAGGTTGGATATGTCTGTGCAATGCAACAGAACTTGCTGCACACTGAGCCAGTTCTGCAGAGGAACAGGCTCTGATAAGCTGCCTAATGTGTAAAGTTTTGAATTTATCGAACTCACTAGGACCAAACATTCAATTCAAACTCTAGCATGTCTTTTGTTCATGCAAGTGTAATCGTTTATCTAGCTTCAGTTCTTCGAGTGCTCATCCTGAAAGCAGGTAGCCTTTAATTTCAGCACGGAGAGAAGAAAACTTCCTCAGGTCATTGCACCATATTAATGTACTTGAGTGGGTGAGGCTTCACCTAGTTTATTTCTAGTACCAAGAGCATCCTTCTCTCCCCACAAAACACAGACTGAAATTTCTTACACGTTTAATTTTACAGCAGGGTTTGTCAGCCTCGGCAGTTCTCAGCTCCCACTTTACACCTTGTCAAAGGGTTACTGAGCTATTACTAAAATGATCCCAAATCTCAGAAGTTTTATTTATTGTTAAAAAGAGGAAAATTAGCCTCTTTGTGTCAAAAGTAAAAAGAAATAAGTAAAAATTAATAAATTCATGTAGAAAAATAAAAAACTGGAGAAGAACAGTGGAAAAAACACTTTAGTTGTTTACTAAAGAAGACTTGACAGTAACACATTGCAGTTGCAAAAATTAAAAAGGAAAACTATAATTTGTGATTTATTGTTCATTCAAGCTGCACTGTGACTTAGATGCTATTAGGAAAAGATCTGTTAAAGATTCTATTAGAGTCAGTTTAATATTAGGATCTGTAAAAGATGCCACAAGGGCACACTGCTGGCTCATGCTCATCCTGCTGTCCACCACAACCCCCAGATCCCTTTCTCCTAAACTACTCTCCAACAGGTCAGCCCCCAACCTATATTGGTACCTGGGGTTGTTCTTGCCCAGATGTAAGACTCTACACTTAACCTTGATATTGTTCATTCAATTTCTCTCTGCTCAGCTCTCCAGCCTGTCCAGGTCTCGCTGAATGGCAGCACAGTCTGCTGGGGTGTCGGCGACACCACCCAGCTTTGTGTCATCAGCAAACTTGCTGACAGTGCATGCCAATCCCTCATCCAAGTCATTAATGAATAGATTGAACAGGACTGGTCCCATTACCAACCCTTGGAGGACTCCACTAGATACAGGCCTCTAACTAGCCTCTGTCCCAGTCACCACTACTCTCTGGCTTCTGTCCTGCAGCCAGCTCACAATCCATCTCATTATCCGATCATCCAGTCCACACTGCCTCAGTTTGGCTGTGACGATGCTACGTGAGACTGTGTCAAATGCCTTACTCAAGGCAAGATAGACCACATCCATCGCCCTGCCAACATCTATCCACTGGTTATGGCCTCATAAAAGGCTATCAGGTTGGTCAAGCATGACTTCCCCTTGGTGAAGCCATGCTGACTGTCCCTAATGGCCCTCCTGTCCTTGATGTGCCTGGAGACAGTGTCTAGTGAATATGTGGCTTAATATACACACAATCCGAAGGTTATAATTCTGAATTAAAAGAAAGCATAATCATATAAATCACACTTGAATTCAAGCCTGGCTGGATGTGACCAGTTGTGCTAACAGGGGTTGTATTTGCACATTGCTAGGCACAATCATAGGACATTATGTGGACATATTTGTGTCCACATAAATATGAGAAGGAACTTCTTCATGGTGAAGGTGACAGAACACTGGAACAGGCAGCCCAGAGGTGTTGTGGAGTCTTCATTTCTGGAAATGTTTAAAACCTGCCTGGAGATATTCCTGTGCAAGGTGATCCTACTGTGGCAGGGGGATTGGACAGATGATCTTTCAAGGTTCCTTCCAATCCCTAATGTTCTGTGATTCTGTGTTACTAAACAATTAAGCAATGGGTGGGGTTAGAAGGTCCAGGGCTAGAGC
>VXBP01004624.1:0-65470 GCA_013400115.1 Rhinopomastus cyanomelas
TGAAGACCTTTTCCAGAAAAAGAAAACAAGCCAAGAGTCATCTTATTTGCAGATGTCAGGCACCAGACTAGACCAAGAGCCTTGGCTTCAGAACTGTTTGAAGATGGGGAGTATCTAACTTAATTGATAAGAAATTCTGTCTGTAGACCTATAACTTAAGATGTATTATACACGAGCCCTGATTTATAAAACATACAGCAGACATGAACACTGAAGGCTTTTAAGGCTGTCCTTACTTTAAATAATCCTAGTTTAATTTAAATAAATCCTAGTTTATTTGGTTTCTTTTGCTTCTAAACAGTATTCGGTGCAGCCACGCAGTCAGATGGGATCTGAAGAAGCAGCTTCCTTTTGTTTTACTGAGATATATGTTGTCCTAAGTATCCATTTACCACCCCTGGAGATATTTAAAGGATGTGTAGATGTGTTGCCAAGGGATGTGGTTTAGGGGGGCCTGGCAGTTCTGGGTTAAGGGTTGTCCAGAGGAGAGCAATTCACATGATCAGAGGGCTGGAACACCTCCTCTGCGAGGACAGGCTGAGCAAATTGGGGTTGTACAGCCTGGAGAAGAGGCTCCCAGGTGACCTTCTAGCAGCTGTCCAATATCTGAAGGGCTACAAGAAAGCTGGAGAAAGGCTATTTACATGGGTGTGCAGTGAAAGGACAAGGGAAAAGGTTCCAGACTTGAAGAGGGGAGATTGAGATTGGACATGAGGAACAAATTCTTTGCTGTGAGGGTGGTGAAATGCTGGAACAGGTTGCCCAAGGCAGTTGTGGTTGCCCCATCCTCGGAAGTGTTGAAGGCCAGGTTGGCTGGGGCCCTGAGTAACCTGATCTAGTGTAGGTTTCCCTGCCTGTGTGGGGGGGTTGGAACTGGATGATCTTTACGGTCCCTTCCAATCTTGGCCATTCTATGATCTTAAAGGTCTGTTACCAGCTCCTGAAACCAATACAAGTTTGTCCTGGCAGTAAGATTGTCAGGATGGAAATCATTTGGGTTTGCTACAGTTCTCTGTCTCTACCAACCTCAGCTGGCAGCAAATAATTACTGCAGAGACCAAACTGGTAATTTGAGTCTCCACTGACATATCTTCCTAGATTAACTCTTCTGCTTTAGGCTGTTTTAATATGGTAGTAGCAGTTTACATCATCTGCTCATGTCTGTAGAACTCCTGGTGCTTTTAGAGCTGGGAATCACCAAATGTGTTTGATCCATAAACGTCTGTGAAGTGTCCAGTGCGCTTCAAAATATGTCTCCCATTACCTGTTGATTTCAGTCAGAAGAAAACCTTAATTTCCAGCAGATACAAAGAAATTGGAGTTTTGTTTATTATGGGATTGAGTTGTGATCCTACTGAGCAGCAGTCTTCTTGGTAATTAGTCATCCTGACTTTCATTCGTTGATTCAGCCCTCATTGATTTTGGAGGGATTCATTTCAGAGAGCGTCACGCTGAAAGGCAAAGGCAGAGGCTTTCAGCCGAGTGCATTTGTCTTGTCTTACACGAATGACAAAACAGGATAAACCCACTCTAATAGCCAAAATAATTTGCATTTGCAGTTTTAATGAACCTTTGACATCAGAAAAATGATGGTAAAAACACTTATACCAAAAAAAAAATAAAAAAAGGCCAGGATTTTACTCTTTATGCTCCCAATATAATTGATTCTGTTGAAATTAAAATAGAGTCAATTATTCTGTCCATAAGGCTATTGAATTTCAAAGAATGAGTGTTGATTAAAGCAACTAAGAATGTCAAGGCAGAGGAAGCCTGAAAAGGAGAAAGTGTAAGGAATGCAACATTTTCCCAAGGAAAGAACATCCTTTTCTGGATCAAATTAATAAAAAGAATGTCTAAAAGGAACAAAGCTAAAAAGGAAGGGGCTCACAGAGGGCAGGAAGTCACGCTCAAAGAGAGCATTGCCAGGAATCATTGCAAGTCCACATTTAATGGCAGTTCTGGAAGCGGTCGGTTGTTTGTTCTTCCTGCTAAAGGGGAGGAAGAACTATAGAGCCTTAGAATCATGTAATGGCCAAGGTTGGAAGGGACCTTAAAGATCACCCAGTTCCAACTCCCCTGCACAGACAGAGACACCTTCACTGGATCAGGTTACTCAGGGCCCCAGCCAGCCTGACCTTCAGCACTTCCAGGGATGGGGCAGCCACAACTGCCTTGGGCAACTTGTTCCAGCATCTCACCACCCTCACATGAAAGCATTTATTCCTTATGGCCAACCTTAATCTCCCTTCTTCAAGTATGGAGCCCTTTCCTCTTGTCCTCTTGCTACATGCCCATGTCGGAAGCCCCCTCCAGCTTTCTTGTAGCCTCCTTCAGATGCTGGAAAGCTGCCAGAAGGTCACCTGTGAGCCTCCAGCAGCACAGCTGATGGTAGGACACAAGTAATGTCTGAGGCCAGTAGGGCAATCCTGACTTATACTTCATTTTCTGTATATCCTGAATAAATTTCAGTTTGGACGATTATTTGCAGACAAAAGTAGAATGAGTGTAGAAGAAAATGTGTGAACATGAAGTCCAGTAAGGACAAGTGTAGAGTCCTGCATCTGGGGAGGAGTAACACCAGTCATCAGTAGACATTAGGGGTCATCTTGCTGGAAAGCAGCACCACGGAGAAAGACCCTGGAGTCGTAGTGGACAGTCAGTCTCCATGGAACAGCAATGTGCCTTTGCCACCAAGGAGGCAAATGGTAGCCTGGGGTGCATGAAGAAAACTGTGTCCTGCAGGTCTAGGGAGGTTTCCCCTATTATACTCTCCCCTAATATGACCACACCTGGAGTACTGTGTCCAGTTTTAGGAGAGGGAGACAGGGATTTACTGGAGGGAGTCAAAAGGACAGCTACAAAGATGATGGAAGGACTTGAGCATCTCCCTTATGAAGAAGGATTGAGACAACTGGGGGTGTTAAGTCTGGAAAAGAGAAGGCTGAGAGGGGATCATGTTAATGTCTGTAAATATCTGAGGAGTGAGTTAAGAGGAAGAGACCAGTCTCATTTTAGTGGTGCCCAGTAACAGGACAAAGAATAACAGGGATAAACTTGAACATAGAATGTTCCACCTCAACATGCGGAGAAACTTCTTTCCTGTGAGGGTGACAGAGCCTTGGAACAGGCTGCCCAGAGAGGTTGTGGAGTTTCCTGCCCTAGAGACTTTTAAAACCCTCGTAGTTGCACCACCGAGCGCACTGTCCTAGGAGATCCTGCTCTGTCAGGGGGGGTTGGACTGGATGATCTCTAGAGGTCCCTTCCAACCTCTAATATTCTATAATTCTACGATAACAGATACGGCTACAGTTGAAGTAAATACACGGAAGTAAAAGCTCCCAGTTGCAGATCCTACCACAGCATTGCATCTTTCTCTACATTAATTGCAATCAGGAAAAAGGGAGACAAATAAAATATAGACAGAACCGCGGTTATCAGCACTATTTCTGTAGCTCCACTGCGCTTAATAAACAAGAGGAGGACTGGGATCCCATCGAAAGGTTTAATTGCTATCTGCTTGTTAATGCTTTTCATGTTCCTGTTGACAGAGTTACTTCTTGATGTCTTCATAGTGTGATGTGTAATCAATTTTGCTTCGTAATGAACTAAAAAGCGGTCCAGGGTGATTCCCAGGGTTACTGTAAATTCACGGCAAGTCTTTGTGAACACAGTTAACTGTGCTGGGGAGTTGTACGCATGCCCCAAGAAGAGACAATTCCACCTGCTGAGACAGACTTTGTGTTTACTTGGTTGCTCAACCTAAAGACAATTTTCTTACTAAACAATTTGCAGCAATGAATCCCAAGTTCTTAATTAAATTCAGTGTGGCTGAACTGCTTCTGTCAAACCATTTGCTCATCAGCCCTCTGTCCTTAGTTTACACATCGCTTGTGAATCCGTTTGAGCATGTTCTGGGTTTTGTTACTCCAGTGTAATTCACAGAATGATAGAATGGTTTAGGCTGCAAGAGATCTCGAAGATCATCTCATTCCAACCTCCTGCCATGGGCAGCAACACCTCTCACCAGACCAGGTTGTCCAGAGCCCCATCCAACCTGGCTTTGAACACAGCCTCCTTGGGCAACATGTTCCTGTGCTTCAGCATTCTCTTGGTGAAGAGCTGCTTCTTGCTATTCAGTCTAAATCTACCCTCTTTCAGTTTCAGTTTGTCTTGTCACTACAGGTCCTTGTAGAAAGCAAAGGGCATCAAACCCACCACAACTAAACAGCACCTTTCTAGTTTTGAGTATTTGTCATTGATCCAAAATCAGTTGATGAGTTTGTTGACTTTGCTAGTTCATCGGGGGGCTGCAGTCAGGAAAAACCACCTGACATTCATTACCCATCAGAAATTCTTCCTTTGGCCGCATCTTTTCACAGTCCCTGCGGTAATAATCTCAAGCTCAGTTGGTTTGTGCTGTGGTAATGTTATTTTTGCAGCAGATGAGCTGGATCTCACAACTTGAAATCAGCCTTCAGAACTTAAGGGTTTTTTAAAAAGATGGCTTTTCTGGTTGGGTTTTTTTTTTAAAAGGGATTTTTAAAAAGTTTGTTTTTTCACAGCCTCCTTGATGACCACAGAAAAAAACAACCTATTTAAGGCAGCACTGGAAACTCTTGAGGGAGTGCTCCTGCTCTGGGTTATTATCTTTGCAATTAAAAAGCACAAGAAAAGTAAAAATGGGGAAGAGAACAGAGCAGAGACCATGACAATCACTGCAGCCTTGAGCTGGATAAAGAGCATTCAATTTATTGCATTTTCCACTTTGAGGAAAAATGGTCAGGTTTAGTGAAAGTGCATGCTCCAAGAGAAGTTGTCCAAGACACCAGGTACAAGCAAGAATTGCTCTGGGAGTAGATGTGGCTCTAAAGTTCTCACTAGGTATGAAATGCAGATTGTTTTCCAGTCACATTATAATAGGAAAAGAGCAGCAAACTTAGTCTAAGTCCTTTGCAGGGCTGAATTGTATCAGCAATTTCAAATTATTCATGTAACCAAAACCAATGAGTCTTAAAATGCACCTACAAACCCTGTATCAAAGTATCATTAAGGGTGTGACATAATATTAGGTGATACATGCACGTTTCTGAGGCCCCAGAGATGTCCAGTAAAATAGTATTATCTGAAAAATGAGCAGTCAGTGACCTGGTAACAGTAGAAATAGGTTATATCTTGCCTTCACTACGTGTTGCCTTATTTTTGCATCAGCAAGGGCTAAAGGTATGGCTCATATCTCGAAGCTATGGATTCTAGGTACCTTTTAATTCCTGCACAAAATGGAAAAAAATCCCTTCTCCTTCCAAACCAGAACAAAGTATTTCTAAAAGCAATGTTCTAAAGTCAGTAGAGAACTATTACTTAGTTTTTTCACATGCAAGGTAGTATTATGTGTCCTTGTGGCCAAGAAGGCCAACAGCATCCTGGGTTGAATTTGAAGGTGGGGATTAGTAGATTGAGAGACCCTTTCCTCCCCCTCTGCTCTGCCCTGGTGAGACCACATCTGGAATATTGTGTCCAGCTCTGGGCCCTCAGTTCCAGAAGGACACAGAACTGCATGAATGAGTCCACTGCAGAGCCACAAAGATGATGAAGGTGGTGGAACATCTCCCTGATGAGGAAAGTCTGAGGGAACTGGGTCTCTTTAGCTTGGAGAAGAGGAGACTGAGGAGTGACCTCATTAATGTCTATAAATATGGAAAAGTGTAGGTGTCAGGTGGCTGGAGCCAAGCTTGCACAGTATCACCCAATGATAGGACAAGAGGCTGTCCTATCTAATGAAAGGACAAGGTGTGAGCTGGAACATAGATTCCACATCAATATGAGGAGGAGCTCCTTCACGGTGAGGGTGACAGAGCACTGGAACAGGCTGCCCAGGGAGGTTGTGAAGTCTCCTTCTCTGGAGACATTTAAAACTCACCTGGACATGTTTCTATGTGACTAGATTCCCCCTCTGTGGTGGGGGGTTGGAATAGATGATTTTTTGAGGTCCCTTCCAACCCCACACATCCTGTGATTCTGTGATTAAATCACATACTGACACAACAAGGTGTTGATCAGTGTGCAGAGATGCTATATACCGCAGCATCTGCTGCTCAGCACATACTAACGCTGCACGTCTACTGAAGTTCCTGATCGTGCCATGATGATTTCTGCTGTGCTCTTGGTGTCCTTCCTAGAAGTCTCTCTTCATGCTGCAGCCTGGGACAAAAAAGTGGGATGCTACATCGAAATGCCTTTCGGAGGACTCCTCCCTTACCTCGGGGTAGGTTCAATGGACTCACAGGACCAGCATACCAGCAGCTAGAAGAGTCAAGGATTATGGACCACGATGCAATGCCTTATCACGGGTGAGTCACGACAGAGCCACTGTGACCCAGTTTCAGTGGCTGCTGCTGTGTAGTCAGTGTTTCCATTGACCCATCCCAGTCCTTTCAGCTTTATGGTGTTGTGTGGGCTTGCATGGCATGGTTTTTTCTTCCATCAGCACCTGGCAAAGAAGAGAAAACAGTTTACAGTTCCACCTTTCTTGTTCTTTCTTTAAATAAATCACCGTAGACGGCAAAGTGCTTGCTACAGCAAGCCTACAGGCTAAAGACGATCCCTTCACACAGGTTTGCTGTTGAAAATGCCGAAATAATCCAATATTTTTCGTTCTTTTTAATTCAGCTTGTTAGGATATTGAGCATTAGTTCCAGCTGCACAGAAGGTTTAGGTCTCAGAAGTGCTCCTGAGCACCTACAGCTGCCTTTGAAGTCATTTGTAATCACTGAGGTCTTTTGCATAACATCTACATATCCCTATAGATCTCCACAGGCTTTGCAGGAGCATAAAAACATGTTTTATGTTGAACCAGGAGCAACACCAGGAGTGGAATAGAGCACCACCAGTTTGATTTGGACACACAGCTGTCCAGGCTCAGTGCAGAAAAGGCGGCTCCACAGTTCACAGAATCACAGAATTATTTGGGCTGGAAAAGCCCTCTGAGCTCATCCAGCCCAGCCCAGGACCTAATATCACCACACGGGCCAGACCAGGGCATTAAGGGCTGCAGCCAGTCTGTTCTTAAACACCTCCAGGGACGGGGACTCCACCACTGCCCTGGGCAGTCCATTCCAGTGTGTTCAGCCAGCTGTCAACCAGTACTGCCAGGTGCCACTCTGCCAGGCTGTTCTCCAGCCACTCTGGTGTTGGAACTGGCTTCATGACTGAGGCCACCTTCATGTTTTGCTTTTCTGTTTTTCTCAGGAGCTTTTTGGTTTTCTTCTGAAATGTACAAATTTGTCTCATTTCTTTCACTGTTATGATTTGCTTCATCTAAGGAAAGAACTGATTGCTTCATGCAGTGAATATTGTGTATTTGTGTGACAATTTTTGCATAATTCCTGATGGAAACTGTGACTCTCGAGTGCAGCCCTTGCTGGAAGGGGCTGAACAGCCTTCTCTCTTCTGGGCTGGGACATGAGGTAAAAAGCTGTCCTGTGGGTAGTGGTGTTTTACCTGTGTGATATTACCAGCAGCACTTCATACCTGCCTTCATTTCAAATTTCCAGCTGTGAAAAAGGTCTGGTACTTAGTCCAGAACGTGGCTTCTGGCCTCAGTCCACCAAAGCTCTTCATCCATGCTGTGTGTGCTGGGGGGTTTTCAGGAGGGTTAGACCTTCCTGGTGGTCAGTCTACCAGTGGTTAGAGCTCATCAGCGGGTGCTGGTGGGACAGGCTGTGTGTATCCTGCTCCTGTTTCACTTCCAGCTCTCCCTATGGGGATCCACGAATCCAAGTCCTTTATTACCCTCAGCCTACCAAAGTTCATCCATCAGCAGCTCCCGCTGAAGTTTAGTCAGTTTGTGTGTTCGCACCGGATAGGGAAGAGGCTAATTTACCTTTTGTCTAATCCTGCAGAAGTGTTCCTCTTACCATCCTACTTTGAGAAGAAAGCTTGTGCTGCCTTCAGGAAGCACCAGAGCTCATTATTTGCAGTGGGATCTAACATTCACAGGCGTTTGGGTCAAAAATATGCAATTTAATTAGTATTCTCCTTGAAGGAGAGGAAAACCTTGTTCCAGATGAAAAACTTAAAGAAAACAATGCAGTCACATATCAGAGACAGGTTGGAGTAGCTGAGGTTGTCACAAGTGTTGGGAAAAGTGGTTTGATCGTTTGGCTCAGTGTCAGTAGCCCAAGAGTGGGTACAGAAACAGCCACTCATGGGTCTATGTCTCCTCTCCATGTGAATACACTTATAGGTGCGTATTTCTACTATTGATATGGACCTGGGGCTGGCAGCACCACTGGAACCACTCCATCTGAGAAGAGCTTGTCATACTTGTTCATAGTAGTCAGGAATAGGAACAGGCTGCTCAGGGAGGTGGTAGAGTTGCTGTCCCTAGAGGGGTTCAAAAAACAGCTAGATGTGGTGCATGAAAACAGGGTATAGTGGGCAGGGTCAGGTTGAGTTGATGGTTGGACTGGATGATCTTGGAGGTCTTTTCCTCCAAGAATTAATGATTCTATACCAAACACCCACAGCAAAGCCATTGGCACTTTGTAAAATCTAGTCTGGTTTATGTTAGTCCCTTCTGTCTCTGTTTAACATCTATTTTAAGGAGGCAGTAAAATCATTATGCTGCTCTCAGCCTCCTTCTTTAATTTAGGCTCAGTATAACATAATTACTGCTGCATATTTATAAATGTTTGAGTTTCAGTGTGTGCTTGGTTTTAGGAAGAGGGTGGAGAGTGATCTGCACTTTGGAATGCTGCACATGTATGGATTTGTTCAGACCAAATAATTTTTCAGATAAGAAAGCAGATGTATCTTTCTTAGGAAGGAGATGTAGTTCTGGGGAAGTTAATTATAGGAAAACGTAATTAAGATTGTGCAATTATAGGTCTGGGTGTCAGGCTGTTGAAATCAGCAGCAGCCTGGTGTCACAAGAAGGAGCATGGATCAGTTTGTAATGAACCAAAAGCTGAGTCTTGCTGGGTTCTGATGTAAAATCCTTGCTCAAGTCACGCCTCACCCATTGCAGACCCTGCTCAGGTTTGAATTCAGCCTGAGCCCACCCTGGAAAGCTCTGGGAGCACAGAGCAGGTCTGGCATCAAGCTGGTGTGTCAGATCTGTGTTTCAAAAGATATAATGGAAACATGCCAGGCACTGCTTATTCTCGTTGCTGTCGGTTAGTGATCAAAACACCGAGGATAATGGGATAGCTGCTGCGCAATTGGCAAACGGTACTGTTTTCTCACCAAACCCACTTGAATTCAGGCTTCTCTTGGTTTTGCTCAGGTATCATCCATAGAATACATCCATTGCGTGTGGAATTCATTAAAAACATTCACTCCCTTTGTTTTCAGGGTGCAGCCCAGAATATGTTTAGGGCCCGAATTACCAAAAAAGGGATTAATGCAACTGATGCGATCTCTCCAGCTATAGTCGTTTGAACAATTAAATAATAAGCAAAGGAAACAAGAATGGGCACAACCCGAAGGTCTGCACTGTTTTGTTTTCTTTTTTTTTTTTTTTTTTTTGGTAATTGTCTTCCCTTGGGAATAATATCCCTGATCAGTAGTTCGTTCAGGATTTTCAAAGCATTGTGAAAAGTTCCTCCAGGACTAGGCTGCTGGGGTGTCTCAGAGGAGCTGACCAGCTGCTCTCACGGGGCTCAGGTGTTAAACAGAAACGCAGCTCCTGGGCAGAAGTTCCAGCAGGGGTTCCAGATACCACTTACTCTGTTATTGCCCCTCCCAAAGCAGCATCTCAGACAGTAGCCAAACTGACACTGGCTCCTGCTTTGTGGGTCTTTAGGGGATGCCTTGAGAGCTGTGGTGCAGGAGCTGTGCAGAACCACACGTGTGCAGGTGGATATGTCAGGAGTTGTACAAAAATGGTGCCACCAGAGATGAGTTAATGACTACTTAGTGGTGCTCTGCTGGAAATGAGCCTAGAGAGTTCTCCTCCTCCTCCTCCTCCTCCTTTCCTGCCTGACAGCCCACCAGGAGGACGAGGCCAGAGGAAGTCTTTCCAGTTAATCAGAGCTCTTTGGTGCCATTCTCTTTCTTGTTCCTTGCTGAGAAGGACAGCCCTGATGAAGGACAGCCCTGGTAAAGACCAGAAGGCTTCAGCAGCTTTCAGAAAAGTGCCTTCAAGTCTGAGTTCTGAGCACCTGGTGCTTCCTTCATCCGTGGATAAAACCCACTGGACTTGGCCATTAGTGATGTGCTCACCGCGCCAGTGATAAATGTGCTGGTACTGCGAAGATGTCTGTGGTCCTTGGCAATCAGTAACAGCAACTCTCAGAGCATCAAATCATGCTGCTTCTGTGATGGGGAACATCTTTTCCTCTTGGCCATGGCTTCCTGTATTTTTTTGCATTTAGTATCCTCTCTGTTGTTTAAGTATTTCCCTGTATAAAGAAAACAACTTTTTGACCAGAATAGTGAATTTGGCTTTGAAACAAAATGGAAATGTTGATAAAATTTTACTAAAGTCACCTCACAATAACAAAAAAAAAGGGGGGGGGGGGAGTGGGGGAGTGTGAAATAAAAGGGTGCTTTTGTTTTGGAAAAGCAAGAAAACAGAGATGTTGCTCAGGTCCATTGTTGTAGCTCCATTTCCAGATGAGATCGGAGCAAATAAATCAGGTCTGTCAATGTTAGGAGAATGGGCCACTGAAGAAAAGACCCGTTTTCAGAGGTTCCTCAGATGCTGTTGTCAGGGAGCACAGACAGTCATTGCTGAGTGATAAAGTCTTTTTCCTGCACTTTTTTGGAAGGGTTTCCTAAATCAGCCACTGGATGTGGAGAGCTCTGATGTTGAGGAACACATCAAACCTGTTTCTCCAGTCAGGGATATAGGAATGGAATTTCAAATTTCATTTCAAAGCAACCAAATAGCTCAGCTTAACTCCTCAGATCTTTTGAAAAGGATCTGCGTTCATTTCTGTATACTGGTGGGCAAAATGCAACAGAGAAAACAGTGGTTTTCCACTTGGACCATGAATCCAAATCAGGTCTCCAGAGTCTGGTTGTCCTCAAGGCCAGCTTCCAGCTCAGTGTGTTCTATGGTTCTGTGGTTGCCAAGAGCTCCTAGAGTGAGGGAGGAATCATAGAATTGTCACGGCTGGAAAGGACCTCCAGGATCATAAGGTCCAACCCTCATCCTAACATCACCCTAACCCCTAGACCACAGCTTCAGGTGCACTACCCACTTGGTTTTTAAACACCTCTAGGGATGGGGACTCCACCACCTCCTTGGGCAGCCTATTCTAGTTCCAATGCTACATGTCCTCCCACCACAGGTCACCAAATCCCATCTGGCATTCCCACACAACTAAACCTTGTCTTTGCTCTTTCCAGGTATTCGTCCAGTGGTCTAAAAACTCCTCAGAATACTTCAATAAATATGCAACTGCCTTCAAGAGAGACAAGCCCTTATTTTAATAACATGGATCAGAAGGACTTGGTTGGCTACTCATCGTCAAGGGCCAACTCGGTGCCCATCATCCCGTCAGTGGGCTTGGACGAAGCCTGCATGCAAGTGCAAAACGTTTCCGAAGTCACGGGCATCAAATGGTGCAAAAACTCCTACTCGGCTGAACTTGTCCGCGTGAGTTCTCCGGTCAGTAATTGTCTTATAGCAGAACAACACGAAGTGAAAATATTGCTAGAAACTGTGCAGGAGCAGATCCGGATTCTGACGGACGCCAGGCGCTCAGAGGACTCAGAGGTGGCGGGCGCCGAGGCGTCGAGTGGCGTGAGCGAGAACACGGCCTTCCTGCCCATGAGCCCTACGGCCAAGGCGGAGCGAGGGGCACAATTTGTCTTAAAAAGTGAAGCACCGAGAGACTCGGTGTCACCCAAGTGACTCGGTGGGAGGGGAAGCGCGAGAGGTCTGTGCGTCGGACATGTTGCTGAACGGGAAGGGAGGAGATGAAATACAAATTATTTATATGCATTAATTTAAGAGCATCTACTTAGAAGAAACCAAATAGTCAATCGCCCTCATATCATAGTGTTTTTTAAACAAAATATTTTTTTAAAGGGAAAAGTTCCAGGAGGGATGATGAAGCATCAGGTGCTCTCTAGGCAGGGTTGCACGAACGGTTTTGGCGACGGCGTGTTTCAGCACAGTCCCACTCAGCTGCCCGAAGGCTTAGACTGACCTTCTGCCAGAAAAGGCCGTGGCCGTTCTGGAGTTGTTCCTGGTTTCAGGACACCTCTGGGGGTTCAAACCTGGAGGAGCAGATCCCTGACCCCAGCACACACCCAGTCCCTTTTTCCCTCTTCTTGTCTTGGTTCCCGGTCTGTAGGTGCCCAAAGTCAACCAGGTTCCTGCTTCTGAGCTCTGGTGTCTGCAGTGGGACGGCAGTCAGTTCCAAACCTGAGCCAGATGCTTGCCTCTGGACCTTGTTTCAGAGAGTCGGTCAGCCCAAGAAAATCAGTGGGGACACGCAGCAGCATTGAGTTTGGCGAGGCATGGAGCAGCAGAGTCAGGGGTGTAGAGACGCAACAGTTGGGAACCCAACAGCTGCTCCATCTTCTGAGGTTGGCCAGGCAGAGCTGCCTTGGTGGAGAGTGAGGAGGAGCTAGAGAAAGCACTGAAGTGTCTTTGGGTTTGGTTTGGGTTTTCTTTTGAGTGGGAACAACATAAAGTCCGTAGTTCGTTACCAACCCCCCCACACCCCTTCCCAAACATTTTTAAACTGTTCCTGTCCTTTGGAGGCATTTGTAGGCTCTCCCAGAGTACTTCTGAGTGTGTGTGTGTGTGTCTTTTTTTTAACTTATTTTTTTAATTATTATGAGTCATTTGGAGAAGAAGTCAGGGAGATCCTATATGATCAACACCCAGCTGGTAAGTGTCCACACTCCCCAGTTTGTTCCCGCTTTCGGTTCTCCAGTCACTTTAACTAACTGTGGCTTAGGCTTGTGAACTTGCAATCTTCCACCCTGCAGATGGTTGGGTCTGGGCAGACCCACGAGCGTGCAGAGATCTGGTTCTGATGGGGCTGCATAAGAGCAGATGGTTTCCACCAATTCACTCCCTGCAGGGGTTCCAGGCTTTGGAGAAGAAATGTCATTTCCTCGCTGCCGTATCCCAATCACATTAAAAGCATATTTTTTTGCATTTGCTTTCTTTGGAGTCCTTCTTCCCTCCCAGAAACGGTCACACGACACGCCAACGGTGCAACGCATTGGCTTCAGTGACACACACACACCCGTGTTACTGGTTTGGTTAGCGTGGAGGTGGGGGAGAGGGGGGAAGAAAGGAAAATGAACTCTTAATAAATAAATGCTAAGTACCCTGCCCTGGGTAGTGTCAAAAGATTGATTAAAAAAGAAAAGAAGACGACGAATTTACAGTCTACACAGAATGTATTCAGATACTCCTTTGCAGAAAATTAATTGTGAAATTTATTACTGTGCCCCCAGACTTCCCAGCTCACGAGTCTCAAGGCTTCCCAAGATAGCACAATCGACCACGCAGTGCTGTTGTATGTTGAGTCAGAATAAAGCAATATTTTAACCTCTGTCGAGTAAATTTGGAAAAGCAATGCCGAAGGTTTATGTTATCTGTTTGCTTTTTGTTTTATCTTTTTGTCAAGGCAGTAAAAAAAAAAAAGTCCCCTGATTGCCACTCACAGTCTTCATTCAGCAGGTCTTTATTTTGGGTTTCTTTGTGGTTTGGGTTGTGGTTTCTTTTTTTTTTTTATGTTGCTGAAATTGTCTTGTTTGCAAAACTCTCTGTGGCTGTGATCCTTTGCTGTGTGTTTCCAATAACGTTATTTGAGGGTGGACAATGCTTTGTGCCCCAGGATGGAGCACATCTTGCCCAGACTCTTAAGAGACACAGAGCTTTAGCAGTAGCAGTGATGTGGGATCACCCCAAGGAGTGGTCTCACCCCCAGAAGTGTTCTCACCCCCAGGAATGGTGTCATTCTCAGGAATGGCCTCACGCCCAGAAGTGGTCTCACCTCCAGGTGTGGTCTCACCCCAGCAGTGGTCTGACCCCCAAGCATGGTCTCATCTGATGTGTTGCTGCACTAGAAAACCTGGGCTTCTCTACCAAGCTCAGAATCTATAATTTGTGATGTGTGATCACAATTAATTAATTGTTGAATATTAACTTCATCAAGAGATGGTCTTCTTGCAGAATTCTGCCAAAATAGAAGCTTTAGAATTCAATCCAAGTCCTTCTCACCCCCCGATCCTACCAAACTGCAAATTCACTGTTGGCACCGTACTAGAAACACACAGCAAGGTTTCTGTTGGGGAAACAGCTCTCCCTGAGTGGTGCCTCTGTGGAGAGACCGTGTTCCCCCAGTTCCTCACTGAGGGAGGGGAAGACTGATGTATTCCAGAGAATGAAATGTTTGCCTGAGCAGCAGGTCTGAACTGATGGGGCTCCCGATGTTGTACTCAGCAAAGGATGCGTGACTGTTCTGTGTTAACTGTTCTCTTCAGTTCTCAGCATGTTCGAATAGAGAGACGTTACTCTGAACTCTGTGACAGACTAGTGTATTATTTGTAAAGAGCATCGCTTCAGGTCCCACCAAAAGTGTCCTGGCAGAGGAATGGAAAAGACGGTGGAAAGTAGCAAACCAGGTAGCCTTAATGTCAGTCATTTGTTTTTCTTATGCAACCCTTTTTCTGTGGACTTTAGTGTTTTCACAGTACATGGGACAATGTTTTCTCTGAGGTGCAGTGGTGAATTAAGTCAAGGACACAAGAGACAGTTGCACTGGCCAGCTGAACTGGCAGGCCATTTTCCTTCCCTTGGTCCCACTGAACTGAGGGCTTGGAAGGGATGTGAGTCAGGGCAAAATGTGGTTCATTTCTAAAATTCCAGATATACCTAGTCATGGAAATAGACTGTAATCCCCCTAAAAAAGGCTCTGAACTTAGTTGTTCACCTGTAAGGAAATTAAAAACTGTATCTGACCTATAAAGGTCACACCAAGCATAGGCTGGTGTGGAAACACTCGCATGCAGCATCTCACTGGGAGAAGAGCTAACTGAATGGGTTGAACTTGCTCTGAAACAATTGATCTTGGTCTGTGAGACAGGATTCTGAGAGGTCTGATGATCCTCATTTCTTTATTTTTCTTCTATATAGGATTTCTTCAAAACAATCTAAAATTTAACCCAAAAAATAAGGCAATAAAATTATCCCAGCATTCGAAATAGGAAACGTAGGTGAGTATGGGCATATTTCCTAGTGTCAACCACTTAAAAACTCTTGAGGACGCCCATGACCCAAAGCTGAAATGGTTCTTGCAGGATCACGTTCAGATCAACAAATACATCCCTGAGGTGATGCCACAAGATGCCATCAAGAATGGTCCTAAATTGAAATGTTCGATCAGGTAACTCATGTTTCCTCCCTGTGTAAGCAGGAGGAGGGACTAGATTCCTCTTCCTGATCCATCCCCAGCTTCCTTCAGTCTACTTTTGGACATGACGTGAACCTTTCCTACTCCGTAGATACCAAAGAATAACTTCTTCCAGCTCCTAGCTGCAGTAAATACAATGAAAACTTGGAGGAGCCGAGCTGGAATAAGAACTGATTTTGTGAAGGACATCAATATCAATTGCCTTGCGGTAGAATGGAATTTCCCTATAAACCTTTTTCCACTTGGGAAAACAAGGGGCTTATGAAGTGATTTATTATCTCGGCATGAATTTAAAATGCTCATCTTCAAGCAGCTTGGGAAAAGCAGCTATTTAATATGGATTTTTTTTGTGCAGCTTTCCTGATTTCTTCTATTACATTGTATTTCAGCAGCCCAACAGGTCAGTGATCCCATTGTCTGACACAGGCCCAAAGGGACACTCTGCCCCTTTTCGTGGTCTGGTTCCTGGACCATTAAATGATTTAGTCTAAATCATATTTGAAAAATTAGTCATAGAATGTATCTTGCTGAAAATAGTAGGTCTCCATCACCTGCAGAGACATGGTGATCGCTGGACACTGATGGCCTGTGCTGAACCTTGCTGTCTGGAAAAGGTTCAGTGGTCTCCTGGCAACAAGGCTTGGAAATCCCATAGTTGTAGTGTAGATCACTGAATCATAGAATGGCAAGGACTGGAAGGGACCTTAAAGATCATCCAGTTCGAAACCCCTTGCACAGGCAGGGACACCTTCACTAGATCAGGTTACTGAGGGCCACATCCATCCTGGCCTTCAACACTTCCAAGGATGGGGCAGCCACAACTTCTTAGCAACACGTTCTTCCACCCCATCAGAAGGAGCCCTGAGTGCAGTGTATGTTTCTTTTCCCCCTCCCCAGCACCCATGGTGTGTACCAGATCACTCTAGTGACTTCTTCCAGAGAACCAAAGAGCAGAAGTTACCTGTAGTGGCCTGAGCTGTGGCTTCACATGTGACTCAGCACCCAGACCGAAATGTCCCCAAAGGTTAAGAGCTCTGACATGCATTGCTTTAAATTCTGTGCCATAGATAATGCCAAAGTCAGTGAGAGCAAGAGTTCTGGAGGGCCAGGAGAATTATCAGGAGGCTGGAACACCTGTGCTGTGAGGACAGGCTGAGGGAGCTGGGGTTGTTTAGCCTGAAGAGGAGAAGGCTCCAAGCAACATTCCAGTCTCTGAAGGGGGCTACAAGAAGGCTGCAAAGGTGTGGAGTGATAGGATGAGGGGCAAAGGCTTCACATTACAGAAGAGCAGATGGACATGGAATGTCAGGAAGAAGTTCTTTATCAGGAGAGGGGTTGAACACTGGAACAAATGGCCCAGGGAGGAAGTTGAGGCTCCAGCCCTGGAGGTCTTCAATCAGAGGCTGGACAAGGCTCTGGGCAACCTGGTCTAGCTGAGGGCCAGGGCGCCTATCTCACACTTCACTTCAGCAAAAGCAGAATGGAAATGGGGAATAGGTTGCACTTTAACTCAAGTTAAACTCCTTTTTTCTTTGGATTTTCATGTCTGATCTCTTCCAGGAAAGAATAGATGAATAACCCCTCAAAAAAAAGACAAGAGATGCAAATACTCACTGCCTTTTTTGCCAAAATCTTCCAGTTCATACTAAGATTGGAGCCATGTGATGGACTTGAACATCCTAGAGAAAGCTGACTGGTCTTGATGGGGGAAACAGCAGCTGGTAGAAGTACAACTGAGCCCATCAACCCGGCAAGATAACATCCTGTGAACTTCTGGAAAAGAGGGTAGAGAACGTCTACTGGTTCTCGTGGTGGGTAGGGCACAGCTTTTTCCATAGGTGATGAGGCATAGATTTGAAGTTGGACCAGGTCACATCGTTGGAGAAACTTGCCTTTCTTTTATTTCTCTCTCAGATCTTTCTCACGTCAGTGAAACTGTGGTCATCAGCACTGGTTTCTTTCTGAAGCTGTTGATTTCCAAGCTCTGGGATCCTTCCCAGTGCTGACTTTTGGCAACAGCGGGAGGGAGGAGATGGCTACTCTGAGCAGGTTTTTGTGGGCTCACCCAGTCCAACTTTCATCTCAAGAAACTTTCCTTCCTCCAAGAGCCAAAGTACCTAAAAGGTCTGAGCAAAGCTAAGGGGAGAGATGTGCTCTGCCCTCTCTGCTGAAGGGATGGGACATAGGTAAGGGCTAAATACTACAAACCTCTCTGGCTAATTCCACTGGCATATGCGCAGACCAGTAATGCTGAAATGGTCCCATTGATGGATAGAACTTGCTAGCCCATATGAATTTGTTGGTGGTTTGTTGTATCTCAGGAGCATCCTGCAGGCTCAGCCCCTTTGTTGGGTAGGAAGTTGGTTTTCACAGAAGAGAAGGCCTCCTTTGATGAGACAATTGAGATAGAAGAAAAGAAAAAAGTCCTTAGAAATTCCACATGGTTGAAGCCAGGCTCCTCAGTGACCCCATGCAGGGGTTAACTCTTTGCCCAGTGGCTGTTGATGTCACCTGGAGTAAAGGCCCTATGATAAAGGCACTTGCAAATGAAATGAAGGTGATGGCAGTGTGGTTTGTTCACTGTGCGTATCCAGCTGGACAACTGCATGGGAAGAGCTGCCTTTGCAAATGCTGTGCCTGATGTTTGGGTTGACTAGTTGGTCAGTCCCCACAAGAGCATAAAGATGTGCAGAAAGGATAAGAAGGGGAGTGATAGGTTTCCAGAACTCATCTTAATGATCACAGATCCAGGACTTCAGATGTCCTGAGAGCTCACCGAGCTAATGAGAATTTACAGAGATGAACCTTTATGGTGAGTTAGACCTGATTTCATGCTTCTCTTTGTTTCCCTCAACCTTTATTCATCCCTAGATCTTCCCCACATCACATAAAACTACACTGACTTCAAACTGCCCTGTAGATACGCATGGAACAGCACCTGATGCTGAGTGTGAACATTCCCAGTGCACAGGGTGACTTTCTCAAAACCTTTTGAGCAGCCAAAGGTCTTGAACCATTCACTGAAATGAGAGCATCTCAACAAAATTCTTGATCCTGCTGTCAATAAAATCGTCGATCAACACTTGAGCTGGGTTTGGGGCTCCTGAATTATAGATAGACAGGTATGTATACGTATACAATACATATGTAAAGCTACAGACACAACGCTTTTATTTGTAGAACACCAAAATGGATGCTCTGACTTCAAGTTGATTCATCTCAATAGCTGAAGAGAATGTCCATGTAACCACTTAGACTAAACACATTGAATTAAAGTGGGGGGTTGGGAAGGGGGGAGGGGAGAGGTGTTTATTTTCAACTGTGTTTATTTTTTCACCTGTTAAAAAGAAAGAAAAACACCCCACCCCAGAAGTAAACAGCAGAAGAAAAACCACTCACAGTGCCTGTGACAGAGACTGCATCTCGAGGAGTGTACGATGCTGGTGGAAGCTGCCTTCAAACTGGGGGGGTCCGAAAGGGCAAAATAAACCTTGGAGAAGCTGTCAGGCAGCATCCCAGGAAGTTATATGGGTTTGGTCATGTTTGGCCTCCATTTTGTGGAGCTGTATATTCATGTCCATGGTTTTAAAGGATAAAATCAACAAGAGCCAATTTCCAAATCAATCTGTATGTTGACTCGTTTTTGCAGCCCCAGCACGCAAGCTGATCGAGCGTGTCTGTAGGTGAAGCTGAACGGAATCCTTTTCCCATATAGTGTCACCCATGAGATTTACCTGTGTTACAGAGTCCTGCTGAAGAACCGTGCTCCTGGGGAGGCTGCTGCTGCCGAGGTCCAGCACTCCTGTCTCACCTGCAGAGCACTCTTTGTTTTGCACTGAGGTGCCCAAAACAGGAGGATCAAGCGTGATGAGATGAATCTTTAATTCTGAGGTCCTGCTGAAATGAAGTTATTTGCAAAACAGCTTCCCACTGGAGACACAGAGCTGCGTGTCCCAGCAGCGGCCACAGAGATGGGGCAAAATCTCGGTGTCACTCACCCACATCGACCCTGGTGCAGCCATGGGGGATGCGTTGCCCCCCCAGGCAGGTGTGGACATCCATCCCTTTTCAACTAGACCCAGCACTGTGTTTTCACGTGTGTTCCCAGCAGTTTGCCCTGAATCTCTCCATGACAAGCTTATTCACAATCCAAACCCTATGGAGATGTTCTCCTCAAGCTCCTCACACCCTGCTGAGCTGTCTAAACCAGACAGAGGAAGAAGGATGAAGGGCTGGGAGACAAGAGGGGCTTAATCCATTACTCTGCTTTTGCTGGCTGGTGGGTTGTGCTTGGGGTCTGCCTTTTGAGGTGGTAGTGCAAGTGCAGAAGAATGTTCTCCTTTCACTGCTGCTGGTCCAGGCACCTTGTCCCCAGGCTTCCAGGAAAGTTTGATGCTGAAACCCCTTGGTCTAACAAGAAAAAAATGCAGTTTTTTCCTTTTTTATTCAGGGCTGAGGACAGGTTTGGGGAGGGGGGGGTCTGATGCTGGCTCACATGGAGCTCCCACCCACAGCTGAAGTTCCTGAGGACACCCTCTATCTCCCCAGGAACTCTGGTCTCTCCCTTCCATGTTCCAGAAGGGTCCTGACATGTGGTGGAGGAGGAGGAGGCAGCAGCAGCAGCACTGGCAGGAGCTTTGTTCCCTCAATATTTGTGTTAGGAAATATTTCCCGTTGCTTTGCTCTTTTGGTTTCCTTCCCCCCTATTGGTTTGTGCCAGGTATTTCCTGCAGCAGATGTTCTGTTGGATTTCTGCACAGCAACCACCTTTGTTAGACTGAGCAGAGACTGAGGGACTGAGCAGGGATTGAGGTCTTGGGGTAGAAAACCTTTGTGACTTTACCTCAAAGCTCTCCTTCCATTCAGAGCTACAGCTGGACGTTTGGAAAACATCTCAGCGTGGTAAGAGACTGTCTTCTTGTTTTCCCCTGTCACCCAAGGGGAAATTACAAGGGTTTTTGTTGTTTTCCAGAGTGAGAAAAAAACTGGGTCTTGTTTAGGGCTTGGTGTATGCAACTTAAAACACAGTAAGTGAGAACATAATGAGAGTAGCTCATGAAATTCCCATTAAGAGTCACACTGGGAGCTTGTGGAACGTCGTTTGTGAGTGTTAAAGAAATTCAGGGCAGCTTTCGGCAGGCGTTGCCTGGCTCTGGAACCCTCCTGGGCCAGTCTGTCCATGTGAAGGTGAAACCTGGGAGCTTTGGTGGTCTTGGTCCCCTACTATTCCTCACTCTGACCCCGTTGGGGGACTGAGGTGGGGCCGATCCCTTTTGAAGGGGAGATTTCCCAGCAGGGCTGAGTTCTTTTTAAGGCATCCAAATGGCCTGAGGAAAACCTAAAAGCCTTATTCTTGCTAGAAACAGAAACAAGTGATTCAGTTAGAGATATTTTGCTTTGTTGTTTCCTCTTCTGCTCCTCGTGAAATCAGGCCAGAGAGGGGGTTTTTTTGTTCGTTTTGGGGTTTGTTTATTTATTTACTTATTTAATTTTAGGGGCTAACTTAGAGTAAAACAAGCTTTAAAAACCAGTTTCCTGCAGCATGGGATGGTAGGTAGTTATACTGGTTCTGTGGTCAGACTAGGGGTACTGTGGGCATGCACAGTCTTGTCTTGCATACTGTCTCACTCTGCTCAGTATCTCATTCATTGTCTCTTCCCTCTGTTTCTTGCCACTATGGTTGGAATTGATGCTCTTAAAGGTAATCTAAATGATTTCAGCCTGATGATTCTGTGTTTCATTCAGCAAATGCTGCGATGCAGTGGTCGTAGGGTGGTGACTGTAGAGGGGATTTGGCACCCCTGGCCCAGCTAATGTCAATTCCTTGCAGCTGCAGCCCCCTTTCTTCTTGGTGTCTGAGAAAGTCTACAGTTGTCCTTCTCAGGGTTTCCTCACCACTGTCCTGTGCTCTGGTTTTTTTCTGTGTCATGCGTGATGGTTTGTTTCTGTTCCTCCAAAAATAGAGCTGCTATTCTAGGCTGTGATTTATCTCAAGGATAACAGGCACGGCAGCCCTTCAGCACTTTCTGCTTACAACCCCTTCTGGTTTTGGCTAGGTCTTCAGAAAATCCGGAGGACCTGAGGCTGCTCTGAGGTGGTAAAACCACCAGAAATGCCTTGCTCTGGGAATTTTCTCAGTAGGACTGATCAGTAGCGTAGACCAGCGAGACAAAGAGATGCAGCCCCTGATTTCAGCTCAAATGAACATTCTATTTCTACCTAATTAACACGGCCAATGTAAACTAAGTTCTCTAATGTGGCTTTCCATCCCCCTGAATTAAGTGGATTAACCTTTCCTAGAAAGCCATCACAAGTTATATTTCTGTACTGGGCTACAAAGTCCTCAGAAAGTTCTTGTTTTTATGTGGCTGCCTCAGCCCGAGATAGTTACAGCCCAGCGTTACCGGTTTTGTGCCCTTCTGTTAGAATTTACTGCAGCTGCGGACGTTGTACAAACACTGGGGAGGCAGAGCAGTGCAGAGAGGGAATTTCAATAAGCTAAGGGTACACCAACATACCTGTGGTCCTTGTCTTCCCTGGGGTGATAAGACTTGTATCTGGGTGATGATGGACAAGTGAGATGATAGCTTGCTCTGTTTTGAAGTCCTTGAGGTTGTCCAGAGTCCAGAACCCAAGGGCTGGGTTTCTCTTGTTTGTGTTTTGTAGAGCATTGGGCTGCTGTTAAGTGCAAAGGGCTGTGTGAAGTGCTGGCTGGCTGTCTACTGTTCATTTCTTGGTGGGGGGTGAAGTCCACTTCATCTCCTGTATGGGCAGGGGAGGAACTTGGAAGGAATTTGTCACCCAAGAGCAAAACCTCTTGCCAGAGTTTTCCTGTGAGAGAGGCATCATGAAGGCAAATGGGAGTGAATTTCATGATTTATGCATTAAATATGACTTTAATCAAGAAGATGTCTTAAGTAGCCAGTTTAATCATTGTCATCAGCTTCATCAGGGTGATTGAAACCATCACTACTGATTAGCAAGAGCTGGATATGGTCTTTCCACTAACACTGGAGCTGCTCATTAAGGAGATGTCAGAAGACCCTGACAGCATCTCAGAGGAATCTGCCCTGGCGCTTTTGTTGTATTTTGCTGGAGACTGTATGGAGCCTTCCTTAGATTCAAGATCTTGCATTGTAATTTAAATGAATTACTATTTAGTATGCCAGAAACCCGGGTATTCATACCTGAAGCTTGTTGATACAAGCAGAGAATGCAGCAGCCTGTTTGTTTCTGAGGCTTTGCAGCCAGAACCAAACAAACCATTAACTATTTCAACACAGGTTAAAAACACAAGAAAGCTAAAAGGACTGGAGTTTCTGGAGGACAGCAAACACAAAAATGTGTCTAACCAAACCAAGTCCCAAAGCCAGGCACGCTGGAGGGGATTGGTGGGTGCTCTGTGCTCTGACAAAGCTAGCATTTGGCAAGACCCCAGCTGGAACTGAAGGTCTGAGCCTCCCAAGCTGGAAGAAGATAAATTCATTAGAAACCTGATCTTGTGTAGCACAGCCTTGGGGAACCTAGGGCAGGTAAGTAGGAAATGAGATTTGTCTTCTGTTCAGCGTAGGGCAACAAAGATGATAAGAGAGGNAAGATTTGTCTTCTGTTCATTCTGTCATTCAGAGTAGGTCATGTGAGATAAAACCAGCAGCAAAGGCTTAAGAAGGTTTCAAGAGTATAACAGTGAGTTAGAGTGCACAGCAGGTTACTTGGAGAGGCGATGAAGGTAACTGGCTAGAGACCTTGGGGACTGGAGCTTTCTGTTGTGAAAGAGTTTATCTAGGGTGCATCTTGAAAGACTTGCTCTCCACATGGTTTGGAAGGAGCATTTGGTGCAATTAAGAGGCTCTTTATTTATAGCAGTGCCATTGTTCGGAGAGAGTGGTGTGGAGTGGCAGCACCTGTGGCTTCAGTCCGGAGAGAGAGAAGGAAGGAGCTGCTTATAGTCAGACAGGCAGACATGGCAGACACTGACCTAGGCTTTCTGAGTTGTTTGGTCTGTACCTGGAGACAGAATTTTGTTGTGGCTGTAAGGAAAAATGAGATTTATTTTCTCTGCTCCTGCCTTGTCTGTGTTTTCTCACCAGCCTTCCTTCTAGGTTTCTTTTATCACCACTGCCTGTGTTAGTTGATCTCATTCTGTGGTTGAAATGAGCAGATGGAGAGGGGCATGTTATTCCATCGTGTGTCCTCAGTGACATCAGCCCGGTGAGTCTCAGTGTTGGGGCAAGCGGCTGAAGCTGGAATTCAAAACAACTGCTGCCTCTCTCACCACCAACTGAAATAAAAGTAAATCCTTGGGAGGGTGGAGGAGAGTGGGAATCCTAAAAACACACGACGAGCGCTAGGCTGACCAACCCCCGGGTGTCAGTTCAACTTCTGTAGGAGGAATGATGTTGGTTGTGTTAATTGTTACAGTTTGTTTAACAAAACCCCAAGGGGTGCCTCTCAGTTTACATTTTTGAAGTTATTATTTTGAGGGATTCAAACAGTGCTTGTCTCAAAGATTCGTTCTCTCAGAACTTCAATCTGGAGCAGCTCTAGTGCTGGGAAGTGCCCAGTTCTCCCCTTCCACAACAGCTGGGGGGAGACCAAACTGAAGGGCAACATACAGGGTACAAACCTGTGCACGAGCAGAGATGCTGGGGTGTACAAACATGCAAGAAAGAGGAAAGCTCCTTTGTTTCTTCTCCACTCCTTGTAGCAAATGTGCTCTGCATTAGGTCCAGCTCTGGGGCCCAGAGTACAAAAAAAGCATGGATCTGCACGAGTGGGTCCAGAGGAGGCCACAAAGCTGATCAGAGGGCTGGAGCACCTCTGCTGTGGGAACAGGCTGAGAGAGCTGGGGTAGTTCAGCCTAGAGAAGAGAAGCCTCTGGGGTGACTTAATAGCAGTCTTCCAGCACCCAAAGGGGGCTACAGGCAAGCTGGGGAAGAGCTCTTTACAAGGGCCTGTAGTGACAGGACAAGGGGCAATGGCTTGAAACTGAAAGAGGACAGATTTAGATTGGATCTTAGGAAGAAGTTCTTCACTTGGAGGATGCTAAGGCAATGGAACAGGTTGCCCAAGGAGATTGTGACTTCCCCATCACTGAAAATGTTTAAGGCCAGGTTGGATGGGGCTCTGGGCAACCTAGTCTGGTGAGAGGTGTCACTGCTCACGGCAGGGTGCTATTCTATGATGCTGTGATTTTGAATTCTGAAGGAATTTCTGACAAACACAATTATGAGAGCCAGCAACTGCAGTGGTATCAAAGCTGTTAGCAGCAATGAGGTTTCAGGGCATGGATGGATGGGAGATGTTTGAGACGCCTTACGTGTCACTTGATGCTCCTTTTCTTCTTGCACCTTCCAGCTGCGGCACAGCTGAAAGGTAATGATACCCCAGCAGTTCTCTTTCGTATTGATTGTATTTGCTTATCGAGTGATTTGTGGTTGGTTGGTTGTTGGGGTTTCCCCCCCCCCGCCTTTGGTTGAGAAGAGAGGCAGGAGAGCACAACAAACCTGAGAAAAGAAACGGTGTGTCACGCTGGAAGACTCCTAAACATAAATAATAAACTGCACTGACTGGCTAGTTCTTTGATTCTGTTGCTTTTCCTATTTCTAACTGTCCTCACTTCAGACAGTGCTGCCTGTCTGCAGTGAAATTGCTCCCACTTTAACAATATCAAGACAAACAGTGTTCTGTGCCTTCACAATGAGATGTGAGAGCGAGTCGGGCGTCCTGGATGCAGCTAGAAAAGCAAGTGCCTTTCCTCCAGGTATCTGAAGACTAATTCCTTTTGTGTGCAGGCTGAGACCAAGGTAGGGCCAACAAATGCAGGTTAAATGCTGCTTTTTTTGCTTTGGTGTTGTGCGTAAAATCGTATCGGAACCCACTTATGATGCTCTTCTCTCCATGTAACCCATCACCTCGGCGGGCTGAGCAGTAACGACAGCACAGGAAGCGCAAAAAAGGAGGAATTGAGCAGTTTTGTGCTCTGCAGTACAGAAAGGAAGGACACAAGTGCTGGAGACAGGGCAGGGAAGGGCAACAGGGCTGGGTCTGGAGAGCAGGTCTGATGTGGAGAAGCTGAGAGAATGAGGTGGTTCCGCCTAGAGAAGAGGAGACTGAGGGGAGACCTCACTGCTTTCTACAACAACCTGAAGGGAGGTTGGAGTGAGGAGAGGAATTGGCCTCTTCTTCCTAGGGACAAGTGATAGGACAAGAAGAAATGGGGTCAAGTTGTGCCAGGGGAGGTTCAGATTGGTTCTTAAGAACAACTTCTTTCCAGCAAGAGTGGAGAGGCCTTGGAACAGGCTGCCCAGGGAGCGGGTGGAGACATCGTCCCTGGAGGGGTTCAACAAACAAGCAGACATGGTGTTTCAGGAGATGGGTTAGTCATTTGAGGTTGTAGGGGGGATAGTTGGACTTGATTATCTTAAAGGTCTTTTCTGATCTTGATGATTCTGTGATTATTTCATGTTTTTGGAGCTGCTCAGTAGCACCTGTTTCCAACACACCACAATCTAGTGAGGATTAAGTGTTGATCTTTGAAGGACCCAGACAACTTCAATTAGGAGGTCCCTGAGCTGCTTCTCATTGTCCTGGCAGATGATCACCTTTCCAAAGAATGAGGTGAATGTCTCATCAGAAGAATAAGATTGAGTTTGCAGGAATCCAAGGATTAATGATCAGGGTGCTTGGTGTCTCAGTCTCTCCATCTCTGCTGCACCAAGGAAAAGACCAAGTTCTTCACCCCTTCACGCATAACTTCAAAACTGAATTAAGTTCAGACTTGGACACCTGAGAACCTTCTGCTATATTCAATGCTGTATTAATTGCTTTTTTTTTGGAGGAGGGGGAAAGTGTAATTCTGATCCTAAATGTCTAAAGGCACCAAATGCTTCTCTCCCCTCAAACTGAAATGGATATGCTGAGATTCAGCACTGCAGGATGCTTCCATGCAAAGCCACCAGCAGTGCCAGTACCACACGGAAGTGAAGATAGAGCAGGAGGCAGGGTCTGTTGCTTATGCTTCAAGATGTAAATCAGTCAAAGAGGACTTCAGGTAAGAAAGAAACCTCTTCTCTGTGTCCTTATTGCCTGACTGAATTTATGAGGCCTCCAGCTTGCTGTCATGCAGCAGTACTGCCTGGTGTGTTTTCCCTCTGTGCAAGTGTACATTTATCAGCTTGCCTTGCCTGTGGCACACACAGGCATAGCTCAGGGCATCCCTTTCCCAAGAGGCTTTTTCCCAAGCACTCCTGGACATTAAGTTCTGCAGAAGGTGCTGTGGCTGCTCCAACGGCTCCGGGGACAGCCCTGGTGCAGTGATCTTCACAGAATTCCAACAAGGAACAAGAAAAGTCCATAGTGTGGAGCTTTCTGTCTCCATTCCTGTGGTAGATATGATGAGAAGGACTTTTTGTAGTTGGAGCCGCTTGCTTCATATCCCAAGCAGCATGACCACATGCTTCTACTCTTTCTTTTTACACTGACTTTTTTTAGGCTTTGAAAGAGCTGAGCTGCTGTTCTAAGAGCTAGAAACCTCTCAACCCAGCAGTGTAGATGGTTTGTGGCTGGGCTGTGTTAAAACGTAGGTTGTACTTGGTTAATTTTCACGTCAAAGTAACAAGCTGGTGGGGAAACTCAGCTTCTACATCAATTAACTGAGCATTGACAGAGCTCTGGTGCAGCCCAGATAGGGAGGGACTCAATGGAACCTGCCCTGGAGAGCCAAGCAAAGGCCAAGGGTCAGGTGTTGCTCCTACAGATACCATGCAAAAAGCAGACTAAGGTGATTTGAAATAAAATGATGGAACTAAATCTCACTACCTTGAGCTTTGGCTGTGGAGTTAGATGAACCCATTACATGTGAAGACCATTACATGTTTTGACACCATGTGTGGAAGTGTCCAAGGCCATGCTGGATGGGGCTCTAGGCAACCTGTCCCCCACCCCATGGCAGGAGATTGGGAGTAGACAATCGCTAAAGTTCCTTCCAACCCAAACTGTTACAATACTGCCATGGGCATTATGAGGAGCTGGAGCAGCAGTGTTAGAGCATCTAATAAACCTGAGGCTCTAGCACGTTTTTGCTAAAAAAGGAAACCACAGATGTTTGTTTTATTTCTTTAGTAGCTCACCTGAGCTTTGAGCAATTAGGGAGGGATTTGTCTTTAAACCTTAAATCACAGCAGAAAGATGGTTGTGTGGAGGAGACTGCTGGTCAGCAGAACATGTAGACCTCTTTGTTGAGTGTGATGGATGTCACCAGCTCCTCTCAACAAGCTTTGCATCCCACCATTTTCCCAATGGTTTTCTCCACCCTTTCCTTCCCTTCCCTTCCCTTCCCACAAAGGTACCCAAGCAGCTCTTCTTCCTGATGGAAAAACCCACTGTTTCCAAAGTTTCTGCAGCTTTTTGCCAAACTGAGTGCCAGTTGTGACCAAAGTGGAGCTGTGTAAAGGGTTGGCTGCTTTTGGGGCAGATTTCCACTACCACAGGCTTGTCTGGAATGGAGCTGGTGGTGGGTTGTCTCAATTTCCACTTAAAGGCAGAACTTTCACTGCCTAGCACTATGACGGTGGTAAATTAAACCTGGTGCTGCCCCATCTGCCGGTGCTTCCATCAGCGTCAAGGTTCTGCACCTGGGTCAAGTCAATCTCATGTATCAATACAGATTAGGTACTACTCTGCACTGGTGATACCTCACCTGGAGTACTGAGTCCAGTTCTGGAGTCCCCAACATCAGGACACAGAGCTCCTGGAACATGTCCGGAGGAGAGCAACTCAGATGATCAGAGGGCTGGAGCACCTCACCTGTGAGGACAGCCTGAGCAAGTTGGACTTGTTCAGCATGGAGAAGAGGAGGCTCTAGCAGCTCTCCATCTCTGAAGGGGTCTAAAAGAAAGGTGGGAGAGGGCTTTTGACACAGGGGCATAGCAAGAGGGTAAGGGGAAAGGCTTCCAGACTTGAAGAGGGGAAATTGAGGTTGGCCATGAGGAACAAATTATTTTCTGTGAGGGTGGTGAGATGCTGCAACAGGTTGCCCAAGGCAGTTATGACTGCCCCATCCCTGGAAGTATTGAAGGCCAGACTGGGTGAGGCCCTGAGTAAACTAATCTAGTGAAGGTGTCTCTGCCTGTGGAGGGGAGTTGGAACTGGATAATCTTTTAGGTCCCTTCCAACACTGGTCATTCTGTAATTCTCTGCTCCTGCTTCTCAAGCTTCCTCTTCATTTCATTGTTCCTGGTTCAGCTTCACTGATAAAAATATGATCTTCTGTTAATTTATATCATAATCCTTCTGACTTGAATATAATCCAAACTAGTCACATCAACGGTACAATAAGTTTTGTCTTGCTGCTAAAATTACTTTCCTATTGCATTATTCCTAGAAGATGCTGCTGCTGTTGTGACAGCTGGATATGTGGAACAGCCTTGCAGTTGAAATATGACTCACGGGATGTTAATTTACAGATAAAGGAAACCTAACAGTGGAGAAAAGATAATAGTTTGCTATTTAATCATTTCCCCCCATATTATTTGAAGTTAGGATCACAGAACATTAGGGATTAGAAGGGACCTCGAAAGTTCATCTAGTCCAGTCCCCTGCCAGAGCAGGATGACCTAGAACAAGTCGCACAGGAACAAATCCAGGAGGATTTTAAACGTTTCCAGTGAAGGAGACTCCATAACCCCTGTGGGCAACCCATCCCAGTGCTCTGTGACCCTCGCCGTGAAGAAGTTTCTTCTATTTATGTGGAAGGTCCTACGTTCCAGCTTACACCCATCTCCCCTTGTCCTATCACTAGATGACATTGACTTGGCCCATCCTTCTGACACCCACCCGTCAAATATGTACAGACATTAAGGTCACCCCTCAGTCCCCTCATCTCCCAGCTAAAGAGACCCAGCTCCCTCACTCTCTCCTCATAAGGGAGGTGCTCCACTTCCTTCATCATCCTCGTTGCTCTACACTGGACTCCATCCAGCATCTGGTTGCACCCCATTTTGCAGCATTCTGGTTACATTCTCTTTGCAACATCCCCTTCATTTCTTGGTCTGCCTTTTCCAAGGCCTAAGGTCTACCCCTTCTTCACTTAACCATGTCTTGCTTTCTGCTTTTGTCTTTATAATCTCTACAGATCTCTGAGCTCCATCCTAAACCATGCTGTGATCTCCAATTTTGTAGCATCGGAGGAAAAAACTCTCTTAAAACGAATTGGATGACTTTGGTAGCTTCTCATTGATCCAGGAATTGAGCATGGCTTGTGGTGAAAATGTTTTCCTTTAGTGAGATTAAAGAAAACCCCAAACATTTCCTGTCATTTTGTAAGAGATGACATGAAGGCGCTTCATTTTCTTGCGCTGGCTACAAAGGCAGGAGCAGACCAGCTGAATTCCCAGTGCAAGTCCCTGGTGGGGGTGCAGCTGCCTTGATCCAGATAATGGAACCCTGGCACTAAATGAGGCAGTCTCTTCAGTGTTTGCAGACTTTATGAAACGCCTCTAAACACGCAAAACTGTCCTATTGTGTTCCTCATCCTCTGCTCGTTACCTCCATTGGCTGCTTTTGATGCTGCTGGGGTTTTTTTTCCCATTTTTGTCATGTTCAGGCTGAGGGAGCTGGGGTTGTTCAGCCTGGAGAAGGCTCTAGGGAGACCTGATAGCAGTCTTCTAGTTCCTGAAGGGGGCTACAAGAAGGCTGCAGAGGGACCATTTAAGAAGGCCTGGAGCGATAGGACAAAGGGCAATGGTTTCACATTAGAGAATGGCAGATTTAGATGGGCTGTTAGGAAGAAGGTCTTTAGCAGGAAAGGGTTTGAACACTAAAACAGGTTGCCCAGGATTCCAGGTGAGGTCTCACCAGGGCAAAGCAGAGAGCCAGAATCACCTCTCTGGAGCTCCTTGAAGAAATTCTGAACCTCTCTCTTCTCACCCTGTCCTGGGCCAGGGAGGCTTCTACTCAGGGAACCTGCTGCTTGCAACCCTCTCATCTGATCTCCTAAATGCATAAAGGCTGTAGGAAGCCCCAGCTTGGGTTCAGAGTTTAGTCTAGGCAGAGATGCTGTCTATCTTGCAGGTAACTAGTTCAAATTACCAGCTGGAAAACACTGGGCCATGACTCAGCTTCATGCAGATATCTCCACATTGGAAATGAAACCAGTTTTCCCCAACAGCTGCACTTGCTCTGCTGTGATTCATCTTCTTGGGGCTGTTTCACTGCCTGAGGAAGAGCCTTTCTGCTACCTGCACCCTCAACTCAGGTATCTGAGGGAGCAGATGCAGCCTAGCAGGGGACCACAGGAAGATGCTTTGCCTCTGATGCAGGTTTAAATTGGAGCAAACAGGAGGCCAGATGTTGATTTAAGCAGGACTGGGGGACTTAAAGCGCTCTGGCTCTGCTCTCAGGAAGGCAGATGCCATGCATTTACCTGGCAGACAAACCATGGACTTGGTGGCCCTTGTGACACTCATAAATTCCGCTTACCGTGTATACTCAGTGACAGAGTAAGGACGATTCACCATTTGTCATCTTTGGTGAGGGGAGGAAGTGCTTCATCTGATGCTGTTTCTGTCATAAATCCTGCAGTACAGCAGGAGAGCGTTCTGTAATTAGAAGAACTAAGCCAAAACATCATTTTGGACAGTCTTTTCCAAGACGGCTCCCCTTGGAGATGATTGAAATTAAGACTTGCACGGAAAACCAGAAAAAGTATTCTGTGAGTTGCCCACCAAAGTGGGGATGGCAGCAGTATTCAAGGGCTCAAAAACTTTTAGCCTAAAGAAGAGGAGGATGAGAGGAACCCTTAGGGCTCTCCACAACTACCTAAAAGGAGGTTGTAGTGAGGCTGGTGCTGATCTCCTCTCCCAAATTTCTAATGATAGGATGAGGGGAAATGGCCTCAAATTGTGTCAGGGGAAGTTTAGATTGGATGTTAGGAAGAAGTTCTTTCCTGAGAGAGTGGTTGGGCACTGGAACAGGCTATCCAGGGAGGTGGTGGAGTTCCCATCCCTGGAGGTGTTTAAAACTGAGTAGCTAGACCACTTGAGGCCATGGTCTGGGGGTTAGGGAGCTGCTGAAATGAGGGCTGAACTTGATGATACTGGAGGTCTTTTCCAGCCACGATGATTCTATCATTTTTTTCTGTAATTCTTTTTATTCTGCTCTGATAATCACTGAATTGTTGAGGATGAGAAAGATCTGAGATCATGAAGTCCAGTCTATATAATGTCTCAGCTCTTATCAGTTCCTGTGGTCTCACCTTGTGGCAGGTGTATGCTGCTTTCCTGGGTGGACTGAAGACTTAAGATAGGAAAATAATTTCAAATTCCCTCCTTAAACCTTTTACCCTCAGGTTTGGGTTTTTTCTTCCCCCTCCCTAAAATGATAGCTCTCCATAGTCAGCCTCTTCTAGAGAGAACTAGTTACTTCTCGTAGTGTGTCTGTAGCCTGGATCACCTGGGAGTGCCTCTCTGGGGACTAATCTTACTAAGTAATGATTGGCCATCATTATGACACCTCCCCAGGATAAATCTTTTCATGTTTTAAAAGCTGATTGTAAGTGTGACCAACTGCACACTGGGTTTTCCTTAATATGCTAATGTATTTAGCATCAACTCTAATATCCTCTGATGGATAGAAAGGCCTGACATGAGCCTAAATATTTTTCTTCACTCGTGTCTGTTTGCTGACAAATGGGTTGAGGTTTTTCATTTATTATGACTCGTACAGAAAATGCTTGAAGTGTTTCCTATTGCGTAACATTTTGCAGTTTTGGTTATGCTGTTGGGGTTCAGGGAAGAGGGTAGATTTAGATTGCATCTTAGGAAGAAGTTCTTCCCCAGGAGTATGGTGAAGCATTGGAACAAAATGCCTGAGGAGGTTGTGGCTGCCCCATCCCTGGAAGTGCTCAAAGACAGGTTGAATGTGACTCTGGGAAACCTGGTCTGGTGAGAGATGTTGCTGCTCACAGTAAGGGGGGATTGGAACTAGATGAACTCTGAGGTCCTTCCCAACCTAACCCATTCTATGATTCTTTCCTTGTGGTTCTCTCTCACCGTTTGTTACTTGTCAGCAGGACTTACTGTGGCAAGTTGTCTTAACCCTATAGATGCTTCACCTGGCTATCCATCTCCATGTCACAACAAAATTAAACTAGTTAATTCTTGCCTTCTGCTCTGAGTGCTACCCTGATTAATTTTTAGTGGGTTGTATAACTAAGAAAATTATAATTCAAGACCTCTTCTTCTTCTTCTTCATGTCAAAATACTTACATTTAATTTCAGTTCAGCTCTTTGTGAGAACTGGAGATTATGGTAAATTAGAATTTTAAAAAATAATTGTTCTTGATAGAAACAATCTACTAACACTCAAGGCTGGGAGGAACTGAAATGAGCTGCATATTCCAGAATTTTAAACACTGCAGTAGTGTAGGTTTGCTATTCAGATGATGGAACAGGATGTTCAGGCCAATGCAGAATATTGGCCTGGAAACTGAGTACTGAAATCACAGCTCTGCTGGAGACCCAGTGTAGAGGTCAAGTGCCACAAATGCCTAGCAAAGTCCTAGGTGCTCACCTGAAAACAAACACTCTCAGGACACTGTTTTAAGAATTCCCTGGTCTCCTCTGAACTTCATTTCATAGAATGGACCTGGAGGTCCTGGTGGACAGCAGGATGACTATGAGCCAGCAATGTACCCTTGCGGCCAAGAAGGCCAACATCAACCCAGGGTGGATCAGAACGGGGCTGGATAGCAGATAGAGAGAAATTTTTCTCCTTCTCTACTCTGCCCTAGTGAGACCACATCTGGAATAGTGTGTCCAGTTCTGGGCTGCTCAACTCAAAAGGGACACAGAACTACTGGAGAGAGTCTAGTGCACAGCAACAGAGATGATGAAGGAAGTAGAACACCTCCCTTATGAGGAGAGGCCAAGGGAGCTGAGCTCTTTAACCTGGAGAAAAGGAGGGTGAGGGGTGACCTCATTAATGTCTATACATATTGGAAGGGTAGGTGTCAGGAGGATTGAGCCAGGCTCTTCTCAGTGTCGTGTAGTGATAGGACAAGGGGCAACGCGTGTAAGCTAGAACATAGGAGGTTCCATATAAATATGAGAAGGAACTTCTTCCCATTGAGGGTGACAGAGCACTGGAATGGACTACTCAGGGGTGTTGTGGAGTCTCCTTCTCTGGAGACGTTTAAAACCTGCTTGGATACTTGGATATATTTCTGTGTGACTTGGTCTAGGCGATCCTGCTGTGGCAGGAGGATTGGACTAGATGATCTTTAAAGGTCCCTTCCAATCCCTAATATTCTGTGATTCTGTGAATTTTGTTAATTACAGGATCATTTAGATTGGAAAATACTCCTGGGATCACTGAGTCCAACCATTTCCCTATGATACTGCTGTAAAGTCTTTCTTATAGGCTTAGAAAGAGAAAAATACCATTAATTGAATAATTGAATAATATGACCATTATGAAATCCCAGTTGCCTCACGGTCACTCGCTCTTCTTTTTGCGCCAAACCTGCCAGGAAGGACTTAGTGCCACTCACAGATTAAATTTACTGTCCTTGGGGAATGCAGCATTGATGGCATTTGACTTTCACATGAGTAGACCAGGCTCTAAATGTTTCTCATCAGGACATGTCACATCATTAAATTTTAAAATGTCTCTGAAGAGCTCCAGGTCACTGATTTTTTGAGTACTGAGAGGACGAGAGGCAAAACATCGGGCTCAAGGGTTTAACAAGTGGATGTACTGTGAAGATACTGTAGGAGTCGAGAGCAAAGCAGTGTGTTCTGTGGACATAACTCTTGATGCAAGGTAGTAGAGGAAGAACTGGGGCAGCACAGCAGGAACCAAGATGTTCCTCTAAGCCTGATGTGCATCATGGTGGTACAGAATTTTCTTTTATACAAATTATTTTGTTGTAGTTCTGTTGG
This sequence comes from Rhinopomastus cyanomelas, assembly GCA_013400115.1. Lineage (NCBI taxonomy): Eukaryota > Metazoa > Chordata > Aves > Bucerotiformes > Rhinopomastidae > Rhinopomastus > Rhinopomastus cyanomelas. The sequence goes on from VXBP01004624.1 coordinate 34,328, forward strand.
CTTTCACAGTGAGGTACCTGCTTCATGAACTCCTTTACAAGCACCATAGTGACAGATCAAGGAAGATACCCCAAACCTGAAGGAAAGAAAAGATCATAGAGTTGTCTGGATTAAAAAAGAGCTTCAAGGAACACAGAATCCAAATATCAAAGTGTAACTTTCCTGACAATTCCTGGTCATCTCCACTAATGGAGCAGGAGGAGAACAACTTGCTGAGACAATTGCCCCTAAAGAGTTGCCCTTTACAGACACTTAGTGCTGAGGTTTTAAAGCCAGATTTATTTGGAGTTTATTTCTTCCTTAATCACAGTTTTTGAAGTCTGAGTAGAGGACAATGGGTTCAGACCACTTTAAAAGTGGCATCACCTAGCTCATGCAGGAATTTGTGAAGAGGATCAACATGCTGCAATGTTTTCTCACGTTATGTATGGGATCACCCTTTAATTAGGGTCTTGTCTACACTTATAAGAATTATTTTTACAATATTCTCATTTTTCAAGGTGGAAGCAGAGGAAAATAATATACACAGGAGAACAAAAGGAAAGTCCACAAGGCACAAGTGACAAGTACTTGTTCTTCACATTGGTTATTTCCGAACAAGCCCCGTTTGACTCCTGATCAGAGTGTTGTGCTTTGCTTTGGATCAGGCTTCACAGCAGTAACTGGTTTCAGTGCCACAGTCAGGCATTTAGGTTGAAGCTGGATGTTTACCTACCCTTTAATTATCCAAACCCATTATAATGATGCGTTTCAAAGGGTACGTAAACAATTACTTGAATTCCTCTGAATAGCATCATAAAATAAGTAGCATTTTTCTCTTTTCCTCAGAACTAGATAAGAACAAGCCAATTATTCTTTCCTGCATTCCAAGAGGGCTTTGCATTGAGCACAAAGGTTTAACATCTGGATCGATGCTTGCACGAGCTCTAATCAAGTCCTTTAGCTCCTAGAAATTATTGAAAAAGCATCTCCTGTGAAAAACAAAGATTAGTTTAGCTGGATCCATGCTGAGCAGTGGATGTTTTTCTTGGCTGGCTCACCAGAAAACTGCTGCCGTTCTCCATAGCACGTCAGGATCTCCAGGCTTTCATCCAGTAAACAAAGATGATTTCCCTGTCGTTCAGTACATGCTACAGCTCCTTGGTTTTCTTGAGGGCTGGGAGACTTGGGCCGAACTCTGGCTGTTAGTGTTGTGTCTCTACATTGTACTGTGCCCATGAAGGAGACTTGGAAGGACTCTGGAGGAGTCTGCATGGAGGGGACACAGCTCTAACCAGAATCCTACATCTTCTCTCTTTTCAACCTCACACATTAAGATATGCCAGGATGATGATCAAGCTGTGCGAAGGGCTGTTGGCCAAGTGCTGAAGGGCAAAGGACATCAAAAGAGACTGCCCTAAGGTACCCATTTTTTTCCAACCCTCTGGCAGATATGTACTCAGCCCGAAAGGAAAAGATGTCTCAAAATAATGTGGTGGCCCTTATGGGTTTTTGGCCAAGGAAAAGGCAAAGGACAGCCCCTGTGTAGGACTGTGGACAGCCACATGGACACTTGGCAGAGCATCATTGTGCTCTTCGGTGTAAGGCACATGAGCAGTCCCATGAGCCTTTCCTTGGACCCCAGTTTTTATTCCTAAGTCCCTTCAGCATTCTTCTCTTTGGCAAGTCATTTCAGCTCTGCGCTTTCACCTGCCCGCTCATCCTCATCGGCACAGCAGCCTTTGTCCGTCGACACAAGGGTTTCTATAATATTGCCAGTGGTCAGGCTGAATATATCTCACTTGATGAGTCTCTCTGATTTTCAGTTGAAGGGATAAAAGAAAAGCAATTGTGGTGAAGTATTATTCTGGTGAAGTGGATCAATGCTCTCCTAGAAATGTCCCATTCTGGAAGTCATCCTTAATAGGGTGACCGGAGGTGTGAAAGATGAAATCTGCTTTCCCTTTGAATATGATGAAGAGTTTTACAGCTGAATTATTTGATTTTATTGGGTTTTTTAATGCTCTCTTTTTAAGTTAAAACATGCAAGGCAACATCACATTGAAAAAGGGGGTTGGACCAAAGGCTTCCTCTCAGTTGCACCCCACAGCATAGCTCTGTGTTTTCCAGTGAGGAAACAGGGAAAGAAAATTACAGCCAATGGGTTCATTTTGACATTACCAGCATTTTTTTGCTGAGGGCGAAATTGAATAAAAAGAGAAAAAATGTGGGGTGTAAGGAGCCATAGCTGTGCTATGACACTGGGGTCTTGGTGTTGATCGGGACTGGTGGAGGGAGGAGAAAAGCTTACAAATAAAAGCACTGGTGCAGTAGGTATTTGCTTCTATTGCACGGTGTTTGTGACTTTGTACATTGAGACGAGTGCAGCTGGGAAGTGATGGAATAAAAATACGCAGAAGCACCTGATAATAGGAATAAAACCAGCTGCTCTGGAAAAGAAATTATTGTGCTGGTGAAATATCAAAGTGATTATAATCTATAGAAACATAGATTTGTTTTACAGAGCTTCATGTAAAAGGACAAAAGCAGCCACCTTGTACGTTACACCCCAATTAGAAGCACTGGGAGGAAAGACTCACAAGTGACTGATCCTGGTTTACCTGTTGTGTTGGTCCTGTTGGTTTGGTTTCGCTTGATCCTTTGCATAAAGAGCATGGGGGTTATGACATGGCTCTGGTGGCTGTTAATTAGCCAGAGTAACAAAAAAGAGATCAGTTAAGACTGGTGGGTACAAGCGCACATCGTGTTGCTTAGTGTCTTATTGAAAAGGGAGAAGGTCATCTCTGTTCTGATTCGGGGTGTAAATGAACTCAATACAAACCCCTCCGCCCAAGGGATTCTAGTAACCAGTTACAAGAGTCTGTGCAGCAATCAGTTATTAGCGGTTTGAGAAAGGATGAAGACAAGCAGAACTAATAATTTCTCAGTTTTTGCATCTCTCAGTCAATCTTTTAAATTAGCTTTTTAAAAACATTTTTCTAAGCTAAAGCACCTAAATGAAACTTGTTAATACTTCATGGATCACACGTCTCCTAATCTGTTCATTGTTTCATTTTGATAAAAGTTACCCTTCAAATCAGTTTTCTTCAACCCAGAAAGACCCATATCTTACACATCATAATTTTTTCCTTATCTTGATTTGTTTATGACTACAGACAATTCCAGCTTGAACTTCCCAAACAACTGTTGGGACATACATGGAAGCTCAGTGATGTTCCTTATCCCTCACAAAAAACTGTTTTGTGTGGTCTTTTAATGAAGTAACCTGAGGCTGTTTTTTTGATTTTGTGTTGCTCTCCCCAAACGGATGGAGCCAGGCTTTTCTTAGTGTCATCTAATTATAGGACAAGGGGCAATAGGTGTGAGCTGGAACATAGGAGGTTCCACATCAGTGTGAGAAGGCACCTCTTCACAGTGAGGGTGATGGAGCACTGTAATGAGCTGCCCAGGGGTGTTGTGGAGTCTCTTTCTCTGGAGATGTTTAAAACCCACCTAGACCTGTTCCTGTGCAGCTTGATCTAGGGGTTCCTGTTCTGGCAGTGGGGGGTTGGAATGGATGATCATTTCAGGTCCCTTCCAATCCATAACATTCTGTGATTCTGTGAAGCATCTCATGCTCTACTTGAAGCCAGCAGGCCTGGAGTGAGAAATGTTTTCCAGGGAGCTACCCAGCCACTTCTCCCAATTAGGATCCTCAAAGGAGCCTCTTGTTTCCATTTCTGATGAAGTCTATCAACCAGAAAAGAGTTTTCAAATTAAATTTGTCCACAGAGGGAACACCTCAATCAAGGACCAACCCTCACAGAGACCTGAGGGCATCATCCCGAGGGCTAACATGAGCCATCAAAGGGAGCTTGGGAAACTCAAAGAAGTATTTTTCTTTAGGATAAGAACTTTTTATACCTCTTGCAACAGACCCGTGGTGTGTGTTTTATTAGTCTTATCTCCAGTTGATTTACACAGTGCTTTCCACTGACTGCTCTTGCTTCTGCTGCTTCACTTAGATGTTTCATCTCCCACACAGTGGTTCTAAATCATTTGAATTTTTTGAGTGTGCCCTGGAAACCTTGTTAAAGCAGAGTCTTCTAGTTCCACCCAGGAGCAGGAAATGTTTGACAACTTTTAGTGCGTTTTTTTTTCCTTCTATCAGAAAATGCAGACCCCTGTGAAAACAAGTGCAAAGCCCTGCTTATGTAAAGCTGGCAGAGCTGGGCTGCACATCCCCATTGTGTGTGAAGCAGAGATTAACATGCAGATGAGCTTTTGTTGGTCTTCATCCCTCCTGCTCTTCCTTCTTTCCCTGTAGTGGATTTTGATTTATCTGATGATGAGATCAGGCATTGATCTTTCTTTGGGGGAGCTCTGTTGGACAGCACTTCTGCGGAGAGGGATCTTGGAATTCTAGTGGACAAGTTCTCATGGAACAGCACTGTGCTCTTGTGGCCAAGAAGGCAAATGGAATCCTGGGATGCATCAAGAAGAGTGTGTCCAGCAGAGTAAAAGACATTCTTCTCTCTTCTCTGCCCTAGTTAGGCTGCATCTGGAATATTGTGTCCAGTTCTGGGCTCCCCAGTTCAAGAGGGACAGAGATCTGCTTGAGAGAGTCCAATGGAAAGCCACAAGCATGATTAGGGGACTGGAGCACTTGCCTTATGGGGAGAGATTGAGAGACCTGGGCTTTTTAGCTTGGAGAGGAGGTTAGGAGAGGACTTAATCGCTGTCTATAAATGCCTGAGGGCTGGATGTCAAGAAGAAAGAGACAATCTTTTTTCACTTGTGCCCTGTGATAGCACAAGGGATAGTGGGTGTAAGTTGGAGCACAGGAAGTTCCACTTGGACATGAGGAAGAACTTCTTTACTGTAAGGGTTACTGAGCACTGGAACAGGCTGCCCAGGAAGGTTGTGGCGTCTCCTTCTCTGGAGACCCATGTGGATGTGTTCCCGTGTGACCTGCCCTAGGTTTTATGTTCCTGCTTGAGCAGAGGGGTTGGACTTTATGACCCCTGGAGGTCCCTTCCAACCCCTAATGATGTGTGTATCTGTGTTTCCCCTCTGCATCATCAGAAACCTCCACACACCTCCTGCTTAAGGAAGAGGAGGGGGTGGTAAGATTTGTTTTATGTTTATTTGTGATTTTTCTTCCCCCTTCCACTACGACTGAGATTTGAGAATCCCTGGTAAGGAGAATGGGATTTTTATTTCTTTTCTAGATACAGAATTATAAACCAATGAGAACCTATAAATATGTATCTATGTACAGATAAGAGTTATATAATACACAACGTGAGTAGCTGCATCGCAAGTAGCTGGAGGCAAAGGAAATTGTCTTCTATGTAAGAGTATAAATGCATTAGGCAAATTTTCCAAGCTGAGAAAGTTTGAGCTGTGTGTTTTCATCAACGTGTCATTCTTGTCAGAGGAAAACTGCCACAAGTTTTAATGTCTCCTGGATTTGTTAGCAGTTGGTAATGAATCTACGGTTCTACAAAACACCAGTGAAATCCACAATCTCTGTCTACATCTGCATGCCTTCCTGCAGCCATCGCAGGTCACACACAGAGTCAGGACACATCTGTGTCTATTCAGTGGCAAAAGAAGATGAAAAATTAATCTCTCTGCGCTGCACTAAAGATCAGCTGTGGGTCCCATTACAAAAGGGAAAAGCATTTCAGCTTACAATAAATTATTTTCTGTTATCGTTAACACCCTTTGGTCAGTGGTAGTGGAGAGTGGTAGCTCCTGGAATGATGCCACAACTCATTTTCTATCCTGCTTGCTTAGACACTTTTAATCCCAATAGCTCTGGCCAGGGATCCCAGCGTGATGGGGAGCAGCGATGTTACCTGCCCAGTTAGTTTCCTGTGCCAGACCCTTGCGTCTGAGCAAAGCATTTCTCTTTATTTTTTTTAAGTGACTCTTGGACAGCTACTGAGAATCTTAAAGGCAAGAGCTTCAGTGAGCTTCCAGGGTGAAAACAAAATAAATCTATCAGTAGAAAGAAAAGGAAGGACAGGGACTTAAGCTCATCCTCAACACGAAGTACTCCTTTTCTCTTTGGAAACCAGTTTGTCCTAACTCACAGGCTGTGTTTCTTCAGATTGGTACCCGTGTGCTTTAATGGGACCCAGGCATCGTTGGGCATAAACCATGTACTGAGATGTTTTTTAATGTTCCTCCTGAGAGCTCAGACTGTCAAGAAGACTTAAGGCACAGCAGTTCTATCAGCTACAGCCATCTAGAACCTTGCTGAGTCATCTTACCATGGCATTGCAGTTTAGCTAATTCTGAAATACTAATTAACTGAGTTGGAGGGGGGAATATTCTAGAACCATCTAGTTATTCTGCATATGCAATGCAGCAATTAGCTAGAAAATTACTCTCCTAAAATAACATCTTGGTGATCCATAATTAATAGAGAGCGCTCCACCAGGAATCTCAGGGTTGGAAAGAATATTTCCAAATATTCCTACTGCAGCAGCTGGAACGGTTTTTAACCAATCAACATGTACTTTCTGCTCTATCATCTTCATCAGCAACAGCTAACTGCAAATGTCCTGGAACCACTGTGCCAGGCAATTTGGTTAACGTGGCAGAAGGTGGGAAAGATGCAATTTGGAGAGGAGGAAGAAAGGGAAAATGGCACCTAAGTGCAGGGTTCTGAGTGCCTCTCATAGCACCATGAAGGGGAGGATTGATTGTATAGTGTGTGTAACACTCAGTGTTTCCTGTAGCCTGTGCTTACAGATTTGTTAGCCTCTTTTCTATTTTTTTCCCCATTTTCTAAGTTTTTTGCCTGTTTTCTATGATTTTTTGGCCTGTTTCCTACTATTCCTTTGGCCTGATTTCTATTTGCTTGCCTATTTTCTTTTTTTAAAACTATTGAATCTTCATCTCTATTCACTCTGTCTCTTCGTATGCTCTCCTTTAAAATCAAAAATGGGCAACTCTACTCAACGTTTCAAACCAAAGGCTTGTAAAACTGATTGTTTTCATTCACAGTGTGTTTAGGAAAATACCTATTGGGGCATACCAATAAATAGAGGATTTAAGATGTGTAACCTAAATTTTGAGGGGCTTTGTAGGGTTGCTTATAAAATTGTTATTTGGCAGACTGAAGTGTGCAAGGACATGGTTTAGGGGTGACCTGGCAGTGCTGGGTCAATGGTTGCACTTGGTGATCTTAAATGTCTCTTCAAACCAAAGAGATTCTGTGATTCTGTAGGAACAGGTTTGTAGGACGACTCTGCCTGCGCTGGGCAGGTTCTGGAGCATCTGAGAAGGAGAAAGCACAAAAGTGAAAAGATGCCCCCTCCTTCAAGAAAGAAATTGAGGGGCTGGAGCAGGTCCAGAGGAGCAACAATGCTGGGGAAGGGACTGGAGGGAAAGCCTGAAAAAGAGAGACTGACGGAGCTGGGGTTAGCATGGAGGAGACTCAGCGTAGACCTTCTGACTCTCTACAAATTCCTAAAGGGAGGTTTTAGTCAGGTTGGGGGTCAGGCTTTTCTCTCAGGCAACTAGTGACAGGACAAAAAAGCAGGGCCTGAAGCTGCCAGGGGAGGATTGGATTGGGTGTTAGGAAGCCCTTCCTCACAGAAAGGGTGATCAGACATGGGAATGGACTGCCCAGGGCAGTGGTGGAGTCCCCATCGTGCAGATGTTTAAGGACACACTGGCTGTGGCCTTTAGTGCCCTGATCTAGTTGATGTGCTGATGTTAGGTCCTGGGCTGGGCTGGGTGAGCTCAGGGGGCTTTTCCAGCTCTTCTCCAGTGTTCTTGGGTATGTTGGCCCATGTGGCCATAACTGGAGTCTGACATCTCTTTGAACTCCTGAGAAGAATCTAGCTGGCTTATTTATTTTTTGTACCCTGCTGCAAATTTTTCATTTCTCTTAGTGCTGCTTGTGAAATACCCACCTCTTGAGTGAGTGTGCATTTACTGGAAGAACTGTACCTTCTCTTCCTCTCTGCCAGCTATTAATAGTGATAAATTTTAATTGCCTATGTAAATAAAAACTTTACACACCCATTAGTTTAAATAGGTTTTTCAGGTTTTTCATTAGGCAAATGAAATGCTCGTTGGATATAACGCAAAGCCGAAAGGAGGATGTGAACTTCCCAGATTGGGAAACATTGACTTCATCTTTTTTTAACTTCTCTTTTAGGCTAAAAAGAAGCCTTTTTTTTTTTTTTTAACGTGATTCTAGACAAATTTTGCAGCACAGGTCTCTTGCTTTTAGAAAAGGGGAAAACCAAAGTTAAGTGGCAGAAGTGTCAAGGCTGATGCATTTAAAACTTCTGCTAGAAGGGAGATGGCCCAGAAACGCAGAGCGTACTATTTATAGGGTTGGCTATTTTGGAGATGGGAAACGCAAGGCGGGGGTAGCATTCTTCAAGCTTCTATTTAAGAAGAATCTTGACACATCTCACATTTTGATAACATGAACCATATTGGCCCCAAATCACATCATCATTAATTTTCAGGCTCTGAACACTCCAAATACACTTTTTGCTATTTTTAGGGGCTATGAAATTAGAGTCAAGAAGACACAATTTTTCAGTTCAGTAATCCATACTTTTCAAGCTTGGAGTGTATTTATCTACCTACGAGGTCGTAATTCTTTTCCTTGCTATCAACAAAATACCCAGAATTTCATAACCAATTTACTTGTAAACTGTCTTTCCGCTGTTTTGCTCACTGGGAAATGATAAAAATCTTCATCACGGAGAAGTTTAGTAAATCAGTGTCATTTGGTACAAAATGCCTGGCCTCATGATGCTTCAGTCTTGGCAAAAAGATGCTCTGTGGGTGTGACTTCCTAAGGTGATTGTGGTTCAGAACAGATCGACAACTTCTCTCTTGGCATCAGAAAGGGCTGCATTGCCTGTGTGGTGATCAGCGGAGGTCACTAGCTTGTCATTATGAAGCAGATAGGTATCCCAGTAGCCAAATGCGTGTTTCCTGGTTAATATGAGTTAATATGAGAATATAAGCTATTTTTTCCTCTGAGACTTAGAGCAACAAATACACTTTCTTCTCGGTTGCTTTAGAGAGCTGATAAAAAAGCCATTTTATTTTAGAAAGATAAGCTTGAATATCCTTGTCTCAACTTTGCTTCCTCAGTTCAAATTCTATCAATTTTTTATATCACAGCACAGTAAAATATTTATATGCAAGATGGAGTGGAAAAAGAGGAAAAAAAATTGTAAAGGCTGGCTGGAAGGCAGTCTCTTGGAATTAACACAGAGCCAAAGCCTCGGCAGGCAGCCTTAGAAAAAGTAATATGTCAGTCTCATAGCTGCTTCATTTGCCAAACGGAATTGCAGCTAGCAGGATCCTGTGTCAAGAGAATAAAGGCAAACAGATTCCATCTTGTGTGAAAAGCCATTGCACTTGATGGGGTTGAAAAGATTCATAGACTTTAAGACCAAAAGGGACTACGACGATATTGGATCAGACTTTCCAAGTGAGAGAGGCCAGAGGGTTTCAGCTGTCAGTGCCCTGATCAAGTTCTTGAGCTCTGAATGAGTTGGAGTAAAGTTTTGAGGATGATATTATGGGTTGGGAAAGAAAAGATACAGGGTGTGTCAAACAAGACACTTTACTTTGGATTCCTTAAGAGACTGAATCATTGGAAGCAACTTTCCAGTCCCTGAAGGTGGCTGCAAGAAGGCTGGAGAGGGACTGTTTACAAAGATCCGTAGGGATAGGATGAGGGTCAATGGTTTCATATTAGAGAAAGGCAGACTGAAATGAGCTGTTAGGAAGAAGTTGTTTAGCAGGAGAGGGGTTGAACACAGGAACTGGCTGCCCAGGGAGGGAGTTGAGGCCCCATCCCTGGAGATCTTCAAGGGAAGGCTTGGATAAGGATCTGGGCAACCTGATCTAGTAGAGGCTGCCCCTGCTCACTGCTGTGGGGTTGGACTAGATGACCTTTGGAGGTCCCTTCCAACCTAGACCATTCTGTAATTCTATGAAGAGTCTTCAGTTTTTCCATACATGAATCATAGAATCATTTAGGCTGGAAAAGACATTTAAGATCATTGAAGCCAACCAGAGGCTGTGATTTCACATGTGATGGTATCGCGTAACATATAGTAGGTTGTCATCCCACTTTTGCCCTTCATGCTCTCAAAATCTTGTTTTTTCTAGTCTGCTCTACTCAAACCAATAAGCAGGGTAATCTATAAGCAATGTCTGCTACATGTTCCTGGATGGAGCAAGGAGACTCCTGTGATAAGGTCCCAATTTTATTCCCTTGGTTTGTATTGAGGACAGAGACATGCTGAATTATGTCGTACATATGTACGTGGAACAAAACCTCCTAACTTTCAAAACTGCTCACCTAGTTGCATTAAGTCTGTCAAATTAAATAGTCATGATATCGTTTTACAGACCTGAAATTAAACAGCAAATCTTGGGGAAAACTAAGAGAGTCCTCCTTCTCTGCGTGCTTTCTTGAGCTGGTTTGCTTGCTTTTTGCTAAACCTCTAATTTCAGACTTCCCAAACTTAATTGTTTGAGGTGAAATGCTTCAGGGCTTGAACCTCGTAAGAACTCAGCATGAGGTTTCATCCTAACTGGGGCATTTTACACCATCACCTATGCTGAGTTACATAACAGCTGAAGCTGTCTAGAGATATTCAAAATTCTCTGAAATCTGACTAACAGGAGCTTTTACCAATGAATTTACTAATCAATGCCCAGCAAACCTGTCTTCAGTCCCTCTTTATTAAACACAACAAATAATCCACGTTGCATGATTTCATCGACTCTCAAAGCTGTTCAGCAAGTTTCTCTAGGGAGCTGTTGCTGTTGGAAATGATGCCATTTCCTTTTCTTTCAGCATTCTACTGAAAACAAACGTGTACAGTGCATTCCTTGCCACAACTCTAGGCTCAATTCTTACCAAATCCCAAAAGTTAGGCTTTTAGAAGCAACATCCCGACATGGAGAATCATGGCCCTAAGCACTGTTGTTCATCCATCTTTTCTTTCTTTTGAATCACTAGAGAATGCAAGACAAAGTGGCTGTGCTGGCACATAATTAACTCTTATGTTAGGGTAATATATTGAAAGGATATCGTTAATTGTGAAATATCTGCTAAGACTAAAGAATTGGTCCAACTAGAAGAATAACTAAAGCCCACCTGGTTGAAAGTCAGAGGTCCAGATGGAAATGCAAATAAGGCAAGCTGACTTAAAAGCTATAAAACTTAGTAAGTCCAAGCATGTGGAGACCAGAGGAACTCTGCTTTGACCTTACAAAAAGAATTGAATTCCTCAATGAATACTGACCAGAGGAAAAGTGGTTGATTAAAAATAGGTGAAGTATCTTAGCAACAAGAGAAATCTAAGTCATCTTAATGGCTAAAAGGTTTACTATGAGGTTTCTAAGGTGAAGTTCATCTGCATTTTTATTTCTTTTGAGGGAAAGTCTGACATGGAGAGGCTGAGGGAGCTGGAGGTGTTTAGCTTGGAGAAGAGGAGATTCAGGGGCTGACCTTCTCCCTCTCTATAACTCCCTGAAAGGAAGTTGTAGTCAGGTGGGAGTCAGGCTCTTTTCCCGGGCAACTAGTGACAGGACAAGAAGGCAGGGCCTGAAGACGAACCAGGGGAGGGTTATGTTGGATGTTAGAAAGCCCTTCCTCACAGAGTGATCAGACACTGGAACGGACAGAATAGCTAGCAGAACCACAAGCCTGGACTTCAGGAGGGCCAACTTTGGCCTTTTCAAGCAATTGCTAGGGGACATCCCGTGGGACAGGTTACTGGCAGGTAAAGGAGCTCAGGATAGCTGGCTAACATTCAAAGACCACTTTCTTGAAGTCCCAGAAAAGAGCATTCCAACAGGAAAGAAGTCAAGGAAAGGAGCCAGAAGACCTGCATGGTTAAACAGGGAGCTGCTGGGCAAACTGAAGAAGAAGAAGAAAGTTTTTAGGTCATGGAAGTAGGGGATGGCCACTTTGGGGTGATTATAAGGCTCTGGTGAGAGAATGCAGGGATGCAACTAGGAAAGCCAAGGCCTCCTTGGAATGAAACCTTGCAAGAGAGATCAAGGGCAACAAAAAGGGCTTCTTCAAATACATTGCAGGTAAAACTAACACTAGAGGCAACGTAGGCCCCCTGCTGAATGAGGTGGGTGCCCTGGAGACAGAGGATGCAGAGAAAGCAGAGATACTGAACACCTTCTTTGCCTCTGTCTATAGTTCTGGGGGCTGTGTTGATATCAAGCCTCAGACTGATGAGACTCTAGAGGAAGTGGAGGCAAGAAAGGAGCTTGTCTTGGTTGATGAGGACTGGGTTAGGGATAAGTTGAGCAAGCTGGATGTACACGAATCCATGGGCCCTGATGGGATGCATCCGCATGTACTAAGGGAGATGGCAGAAGTCATCGCTAAGCCACTCTCCATCATCTTTTCTAAGTCATGGGGATCAGGAGGGGTGTCTAGATACTGGAGGATAGCAAATGTCAATCCTGTCTTCAAAGAGGGAAAGAAGGAAGACCCAGGTAACTACAGACCAGTCAGCCTCACCATCACTCCCAGGAAAGGTGATGGAACAATTTGTACTAGAGGCTGTTTCCGGGCACATCAAGGACAGGAGGGTCATTAGGGACAGTCAGCATGGCTTCACAAAAGGGAAGTCATGCTTGACCAACCTGACAGCCTTTTATGAAGGGATAACAAGGTGGATAGATGATAGAATGGTGGATGCAGTCTATCTTGACTTGAGTAAGACTTTTGACACAGTCTCTCACAGCATCGTTGCAGCCAAACTTAGGCAGCGTGGTCTAGATGAGCAGGTAGTGAGGTGGATCATGAACAGTCTGCAGGATAGAAGTCAGAGAGTAGTGGTCAATGGGACTGAGGGAGCTGGGTCTCTTTTGCTTGGAGGAGACTGAGGGGTGACCTCATTAATATCTACACGTATTTGACGGGTGGGTGTCAGAAGGATGGAGCCAGGCTCTTCTAAATGTCATCTAGTGATAGGACAAGGGACGATGGCTGTAAGCTGGAACACAGAAGGTTCCACATAAATACAAGGAACTTCTTCCCAGTGAGGGTGACAGAGCACTGGAACAGGCTGCCCAGGGAGATTATGGAGTCTTCTTCACTGGAGATGTTTAAAACCCGCCTTGATGTTTTCCTGTGTGACTTGGTGTAGGTGATCCTGCTGTGTCAGGGGGATTGGTCTAGATGATCTTTCGAGGTCCCTTCCAATCCCTAATGATTCTATGATTCTATAAGGAAGAAATCAGAAATAAATTAATGGCCCAGTCCAGAAATTATTATAAAGTTTTGTTAAATATTATTTGGGGATTTAAGAGCTGCAGAAGTAAGGGGAACAAAAAGAGAGAAACCTCACAGTTTAGTACTCACAATCACTACTTGTGATGTTTGATAACAAACTGTTTCTTTATTTCATCCTCACATTTAATAGCCATCAACACATTCTTTGGTAAAGTACAAATGTGCTTTCACAAATATCAATGGAAATATCTATATAAGTAAAATAAAATAGATAGTCAAAGAAAATTGACTATTTTAATTAAAAATACAAACTAGATGTTAATGGGGCTTTTTGCCTTTCAAAACCAGGTTCCAGCTGTAGAAACACTGGACTCCTTCCATTGCTTTCTGCAGGAAAGCCTCAGCACATTTTTGCATGAAATGAAAGGCGCAGCTTTTCTTCCTTTGGTGAAGAGCAGGATTCACAGAGTTCCAGGATGTCTCTTCTCCAGACAGAAGGGATGAGCGTACCGAGCTGTTTCCAGTCGTGCACCTCAGCTTTGCAATGCTGCTCCCTTTCCCTGGAAGTTCATGCCCAGGGTAAGGAGTTGTTCTCAAGATGAGGTATCTCTGGGCAGTGCAGCATGTCCATCCTGGGAAGAACATGGAGAGGAAGAGGTAGATGCTGTCACAAGCCATTTCTGAAACCTGCTGCAGGATAGACGTTGTATAGGTCTTTGGGTTGTCCTGCCAGCAGCCCTTGCAGGTGCCATAGTTGGAGCAATGCTTGTTCCAGTGATGCTCCAACGATGTTCCAGCTTTTCTTGGGCAGCTTCCAGCCCTGCTTTTGCTCTGCACCCTTGAAAGGGAGGGTGCTTTTTACTGTCCAGCTGCCCCAGTGAATCTCTTTATCAACCAGGCAGTGAGTAACAGCTAGAGGCAGTGCCTGCAGCCCCCATGGCTCTCCCTTCTCTGCTCATCCATCTTGCCTGAGATACTGGAGCTCAGGGTTGGCCTGTCCTGACAAGCATAGTCTGTCAGGAGAATTTCAGCAACTGAGACAAGAACCAGCAGCTGGTTTGTAAGGGATAAGGGAGGTTTGGCTGTAATCAATGCGAGAGGTGGATACCTTCTTGTACCACCCCAGTGTGCACCTTGCACTGTAGCGCTGACTCAAAGCTCTCTGTTCCTTCTTCTGTGCTGTGGGACCTGTCCTATAGTGAGTGCAGACAGCCCTGGAGCTGAGCCACCTCCCACTGTACCATGTCCCAAAGGCTGGAGTCAGTGCTGTGTTGCTGTCTGGGATGGCAATAGGCATTTTGGCAAGGGAAAAATATGTACAGGAAGCTCTCCAAGGTCAATATAACAGAGTAAACAGCCAGCTGCTGTTTCCCTGTGAATTACAAGCCTGAGCAGCCAAACATCTCCTAGTCATGTAAATTATGAAAATCCAGAGAACTGCAGTGCAGACAAGAAATCTCCGGCTGCTGAATCATTTTCCCCGGTTCAGAAATTACCATATCTGATCTGGTTGTTCCGGGTTTTGCTCTGCATTGAATGATTGTGACTTTCCCCGTTGGATATAGGGCTGGAGCAAGTGTCTTTGCTTTAGGATATTGTTCTTTTATTATCATCCAAAAAGAAAAGGCATTCTGTGGATTTGCAGAGATTCCTTGCAAGATGTGGGGGAGAAATAAACCCAGTACTGAGCTATTTCTCTTAAGCTATCTGCAGTTAAAGTGATTATTAAACCCCAGGACAGGTTTAGGGGTAATCCAGATGAATACTGTTTTCATCAAAGCACTAGTGAAGTCATCTACTACTTCCCCTGTTGCCTTAGGACTGACTTTAGTAAAGGCAGCCCATCAAGAGAAATTGAAATTATTTTGCTCCAATTCCTCCGAAGTTCAATTTTTATCAGTTACTGCTTGCAGTTATCTGAGGTAAGAAAACTGCTACTTGGTTTCTGAATTTAGCTGATAGGTGCTTAATGAGGTCAGTTGGGTCGGGTATCGCGTCCCCAACCCACTTCCACTTGACAAGTACTTTCTCACTAGCAAAAACCCAACACAAGGTTAAAATGCACTTATCCCCCCAAATACTTATTTTTATCTTTATTTTTCCCAAATAAATAAGGGCTGCTAGCTGGTTTGAAAGATACATAAGAGATGTGAGAGTTGCATGTGGAAGCAGCACAAGAAGGGATCAGGAGATTGAGCCAAATGAAACTGTGGATCCCTGACAATTACTGGGGCTTTGCCAAAGGTAGAGTCAGGTAACAAGAGACAAAGCAGCAGATGCAAAAATCCAGGGTATGGCATTCCGTGGAACAGATTATAATATCAAGATTGTTCATGTCCGAATGAAGTGAGAGGAAAATGCCCCAAAACTAGAATAATTTGAGTTAATGTCCTCCCAGCACTGGCATGAATAATTATGTAATCCACAGGTTTGGGGTCTTCTGGTATTTTTATATTTAGCAGAGAGGATGAGGATAACAGCAGAAACAACCAGCCCTGCATCTGGAAGAGAGGTTTGCAGTCTGTTTAAACCAAATAATTTCATCTAATTCCACTCCAGTCACTGTTTCTCCAGCTTGATCAGCCTGGTGGAAATAGTATTTGTACTTTTTCCTACTTCCCTGTTAATAATCTTTTTCTCTCTTACAAGGCTTCCCTCAGCAATGCTGTCAGCAAGATGATGCCTAGTCCCAATTAGAAATTCAATCAATATTCCCATAATGAGGGCTCTAGCAAAACCATGTCATTTAGTTCAAAGACACAGATATATTACCAGAGCTATTCGGGATTCAACTAATTTAGGGCACCTCAGTGAAAAAAGATAAATCTGAGAGGCTTAGAGATAGTTAATTGTTACTATGGCAACTTTCTAAATAAGCTGTAGATTCTAGTCATTACTTGGTTTATTTGGATGTAGAATAGAACCGTTAAAGATGAAATTTACTTAAAGCTCAGAGCAGTTGTGGGATCTTATCAGTGCCTGTTGGCCCTTGCAAAGTTATAGAGGGTTTGTACAGTTCAGCTTGGAGCAGTGTCCAGGAGCAAGACACAGCTTGCAGAGATGGCGAAGAAATGGCAGCATGTTCCATAGCAACAGGCTAATTTTAATAACTTAGGCAATCACTTTTTTACATTTTAATATCCCAGTAGAGCTCATTTTAAACATATTGTGAGGGGAAGAAGTGCTCCTCAGTGAATATCACTCTCGTCTGCCCATAAAATGAAGTGATTAAGGTCTGCTTCTCAAAAATTAACTGTGTGATCTCCCAATATCGCCTCGAACCTGGTGAGGGCTTGGTTCCTCTCAAATGCCAGCTCTCAGCGTTGCTGTCCCATGATGACATTCTAAGTGCAACTGCAGAGAGTCATTACAGCAATCCCAAAGTTCTTCCTTTCAGGAAACCCCCATTTGCCCAAGAGTGGAGACACTGTGTAGCCTGGCCACTGCTGTAGTTGATCTGATAATCATCATGTCTGTTTGTGAGAGAATGTATTGGGGTCTCTGCAGAGCTGCATCACTGGAGTAGATTTAAAGACCCTTAATTCCACAAACAGAGACGCAGACAACAGAGCCACCACACCTTCATGAGCTGAAGATCCAGACCAGCCTATGCTTTCTGCATCTTCTCAGCAGCTGTAGCTCTCTTCTTAATTACTCCATAGCACATGGTAAGGCAGTGGAGGCCACAAAGCAAAATTGTGCCTCAGTAGGTCACACCCATGGCTCCATTGCTAGTTCAGACTGGCTTCCCCTCTGCTGTAGGCTGAAAATCTCTCATGTCATAACTACCAAGTTGTTAGGAAATAGTGCCTTCAGTGTGAAGACACTTACATGGGTACCTCCAGAGGTGGCTGTATGAGCAGTGTGGACTGGAGTGATGAGTCCTCCTGAAAAAAAGAAGCAGGATGGGTGAATTACCTGTCTGTGAGCTCAGTGCTCCTGGTCGTAGGTACCTTCGGAACACCCATAACTCTGCAGTGGTGAGAAACTGGTCTGTAGGTGCCTCTCAAAAAGGGGAAATGAAAGAAGACCAGAAGGAGAAGAGGCTGGTTTATGTGTGACCAGGAGCCTGCCAGAAAATAACTCTTATCCCCACCACCTTCAAGCCTGTCTGTCTTTCATGAGTTAATGGTGTTGGAATTGGCATTTCCTCAGGCCAGGACACACCTGTCTATGTCTGACAGGCTCTTAGTAACTCTAGACTCCCTCCCTGTAGTCCCTACCAGGAACCAGGTGTTAAACCATACAGGAGACCAGGACCTTATCAGAGCTGTCTTCCCACATCTTAAGTTACCAAACAGTTAAGTCTTAAAGGAATGAGTCTTTTCAGCCTGCTTTCCAAAGTAAATTGCTCTGTTTATCGTTAAAAAAAACAACCCCAAAAACCAGTTCAAAACTTCACAATCTAAGTCAGGAAATTGTTTCACATTGGTTCCACGTGCCTCAGCAGACTCAGTTCTGTCAGTCTTTCTCCCCTTCTCTCTTCAGGCTGTGCAGTTTTTCTGGTTTTCCTCCCAGTTTTAGAATGACGGTGACAAAGGAATCCAGCTGCAATAGGAACTGGGTTTCTCTCCCTGCCTGCTACTCACACAATGCCTTTTCCAAGCAAATCCAGTCTCAGAATTCAGGGAGCTATGGCAAGGACTGTCTTTGCTTGACGAGGGAAAAAAGCCAGCAGCTATGTGATCTATTGCCCTACAGTGCTATTCACTCAACCAGTCTGAGCCTTATTCCTTGTGTTTCCCTTTTGTGGGTGCAGGACCAGTGATGTTGAGGTTAGCACCCAAGTAATCAAGCACTAGATGGTCCTATGAATATTCATCTGGAGGCAAACAGGCAATTTAAATATAGACTGCAGCAGGAAACAGGACATGAAACAGTAATTAGGAAAAATTACATGTGATTTACATAGGTAAATACACTGCAGGGGTCCTGCATGTGAGCCTTTGGGTTAGCATCTGCTTGTTTGTGATTTAACCCTGATTTAAAAAATAAGTCCTGATGTGCTGGGGTTTTTAAAGAAGTGTTTATTTTTGCTTATTTCTTTAGTGGAAGGTCGACGTTGCTTGGGTGATGACCGGTTTGGGCTGCCAGAAGAGTTTCCCAGCTAATGTGGAGTGCCCAGGCTGCTGGCAGGGGGTTGGACTCTCTGGAAGGTAAGCTTTGTCCCCACAACTCACCCCTCACTATGAGTCTTCATATACCTCATACCACCCTCATTCTCACTTCCACCCTGAACTACCTCATCTTGCTAGATTCCCACCCCACATCTGCTCCTTGTTCCTCCATTACTTCACTGTGCCCTTCTCCTTAGCCATGAGGAAAGCTGGAGGAAACTTCTCCCTTCCTCATCTTCCTTGCCATGACCAAGGGATTCAGTGCCAATTTGGGGTTCCTAGAGAGAATAGCAGGGAATAAATGAGGGGAGAAGAGGGATGCAAACAGAAGTTCCTCTGCAAAAGCTCATTTTTTCCTTAGCCTTTTTTTCTCCAGGTTGCAGTTAGTTAAGTGCATCTACTACGGGTGCAGCTACTGTGCCTTACAGGCTCTGGTTCTCACGGGCAATTTTAGCTACTGATATTGCCTGGAAAACCTCTTCAGCCAGCCATTCACAGTCCAGGAGGCTGTGTCATTGGTGACAACTTCCTGATGTAAATGGTGGAAGAGCCCACTAGGAGAGGAGCGTTGCTGGATCTCAACAGAAAGGAGGGTCTGGTTGAAGCAGTGAAGGTTGAGGGCAGCCTTGGTTGCAGTGACCATGAGATAGTGGAGTTCTGGATCTCATGTGGCAGGAACAGAACAGCTAGCAAAATCACAACCCTGGACTCCAGGAGGGCCAGCTTTGGCCTTTTCAAGCAATTGCTAGGGGAAATCCCATGGGACAGGGTACTGGCAGGTAAAGGGGCCCAAGACCACTTCTTCCAAGTACTCCAACAAGTAGGAAGTCAAGGAAGGGAGCTGGAAGACCTGCACGGTTAAACAGGGAGCTGCTGGGCAAACTGAAGAGGAAGAAAAAAAACATATAGGTCATGGAAGGAGGGGATGGCCACTTGGAATGACTATAAGGCTCTAGTCAGAGGATATAGGAATGCAACTAGGAAAGCCAGGGCCTCCTTGGAATTAAAACTTGCGAGAGAGGTCAAGGGCAGCAAGAAGGGCTACTTCAAATACACTGCAGATAAAACTAAAACTAGAGGTAATGTAGGCCCTCTACTGAATGAGGTGGGTGACTTGAAGACAATGCAGAGAAAGCAGATATACTGAACAACTTCTTTGCCTCTGTCTATACTTCTGAGGGCTGTTCGTATACCAAGCCTCAGACTGCTGAGGCCCCAGATGAAGTTGAGACAAGAGAGGAGTTTTCCCTGGTTGATGAGGACTGGGTTAGAGATAAGTTGATCAAACTGGATGTACACAAATCCATGAGCCCTGATGGGATGCACTCATAAGTGCTAAGGAAGATGGTGGAAGTCATTGCTAAGCCACTCTCCAATGTCTTTTCTAAGTAATGGGGATCAGGAGAGGTGCCTAGGGACTGGAGGACAGCAAATGTCACTCCAATCTTCAAAAAGGGTAGTAAGGACGAGTCAAGTAACTATAGACCAGTCAGCCTCACTTCCATCCAAGGAAAGGTGATGGAACAATTTATCCCTGATGCTATCTCTAGGCACAGCAACGTCAAGAGGGTTATTAGAGACATTCAGCATGGCTTCACCAAATGGAAGTCATGCTTGACCAACCTGATAGCCTTTTATGAGGACATCATAACCAGGTGGATAGAAGTCAGAGCTGTGGATGTGACTTTAGTAAAGAATTTGACACAGTCTCCCACAGAATCCTCACAGCCAAACTGAGGCAGTGTGGTCTGGAGAATAGGATAGTGAGGTAGATCATGAACTGGCTGCAGGATAGAAGCCAGACAGTAGTGCTCAATGGGACAGAGTCTGGTTGGTGGCGTGTATCTAGTGGAGTCCCCCAAGGGTTGGTACTGGGACCAGCACTATTCAATCCATTCATTAATGACTTAGGTGAGGGATTAGGAATTCATTAATGATTAGGTGAGGTCAGCGAGTTTGCTGATGACACAAAGCTGGGAGAAGTGGCCAACACTCCAGCAGCCTGTGCTGCCATTCGAAGGGACATGGACAGGCTGGAGAGCTGGGCAGAGATAAATTGACTAAACTGTGACAAGGGTAAATGCAGAGTCTGGCACCTGGGCAAGAATAACCCCAAGTACCAGTACAGGTTGGTGACTGACCTATTGGACAGCAGTGTAGGAGAAAGGGACCTTGGGGTTCTGGTGGACAGCAGGATGACTATGAACCAGCAACGGGCCTTTGTGGCCAAGATGAACAACAGCATCCTGGGGTGGATCAGAAAGGGGGTGGTTAGCAGATCAAGAGAGGTTCTTCTCCCCCTCTACTCTGCCCTGGGAGACATCTGGAGTATTTTGTCCATTTCTAGGACCCTCAGCTCCAGAAGGACACAGAGTTGCTGGACAGAGTCCACTGCAGAGCTATAAAGATGATGAAGGAAGTGCAGCACCTCCCTTATGAGGAAAGGCCAAGGCAGCTGGGTCTTCTTAGCTTGGAGAAGAGAAGACTGAGCGGTGACCTCATTAATGTCTATAAATATTTGAAGGGTGGGTGTCAGGAGGATGGAGCCAGACTCTCCTCAGTGTCATCTGGTGAAAGGACATGGGGCAATGGGTGTAAGCTGGAATACAGGAGGTTCCATATAAATATCTTAAGACGGTTCTTCACAGTAAGGGAGTCAGACCATTGGAAGTGTGGTTGTCAGGTCTCCTTCTCTGGAGATGTTTAAAACCCACCTGGATATGTTCCTGTGTAACTTGGTCTAGGTGATCCTGTTTTGGCAGAGGGATAGGACTGGATGATCTTTTGTGGCCACTTCCAATCCCTAGTGTTCTGTGATTCTATGATTCTGTGTGCCTGAATCTGCGAGCAAGTAAAGCACCTCAAGAAAAGCACCTTCAGAGTACCTCCCACTTACAGATCAGTGAAGACCTGCAGTGGATGGTCAGGACTGTCATGGCATGAGGCCATGTGAATGCTCTGACGACTTTGAATGAGCCTTTACAGAGCAGCTCAGATGAGGAAGGGTCAGGAAGAGGTTGCTTTTTGATGATGATGATTTGCCGTCCTCCTGCTTTTTGCTTTCCCCTCCCTGTGATTTCACAGCTTTTTATGTCTCTGTGTTCCTGTGGAATCCCTGAGCTCTGTAACCCCATCCCAAAAAACACTGTTGAGTCTCTGGTTTTGCTTTACTGATCCTGCATGGTTTTAGCTCCTGGGCTTCTCTCACCATTAACAGCAGTTTTTCCCCTATAAATCTCCATCGCGGTGACAACTGCGTCGTGCAAAACCAAGTTGGGGCTTGTAGACAGCTGAAGATATGAGCCACAGGGTACGAAGGGTTATATCTTCCAACCCAGTTCACAATGGCTGCCCTGATGACATAAAAATCATAACATAAAGCTCAAAAGACAAATCTGTGAGACAAGTGCATGACACTGCAGTGCAGGAATGCTTTCAGGACCTTTCTGGCTGGCGGCTCCTGTGCTGGCACTTAGCAAATGCCCCAAATCCAGAGGTCCAAGGGCTGTGAGCTCCTTGATGTGAAAGAATCAAGCCGTATGACAGGGGTTGGGTGGTTCCCTAAACCCCAAGCTGGCAGTCTTGCACCTGGGAAAGCACAACCCCAGGTACCAGTGTCAGGTGGGGACTGACCTGCTGGAGAACCATGTAGGAGAAAGGGACCTGGGGTTCCTGGTGGGTAGAAGGATGACCATGAGCCAGCAATGTGCCCTTGTGGGCAAGAAGGCCAATGGCATTAGAAGGGTGATGGTTGGTTAGTAGATGGAGAGAGGTTTCCCTCTCCCTCTGCTCTGTCCTGCTGAGACAATATCTGGAATAGTGTGTCCAGTTCTGGGACCCTCAGTTCAAGAAGGACATGGAAATGCTGGAAAGAGCCCAGCACAGAGCTACAAAGATGATGAAGGGAGTGGAACATCTCCCTGATGAGGAAAGGCTGAGGGAGCTGCATCTTTTCAGCTTGGAAAAAAAGGAGATGGAGGGGTGACCTCATTAATGTTTATAAATATGGAAAGAGTGAATGTCAGAAGGATGGAGCCAGGATCTGCTCAGTGACATCCAGCAATAGGACAAAGGACAGTAAGTGCAAGATGGGGGAGAGGAGGTTCCACATAAACATAAAGAAAAACTTCTTCACGGTGAGTGTGACAGAGCCCTGGAATGGGATGCCCAGGGAGCTTGTGGAGTCGTCTTCTCTGGAGATGTTCAAACCCTGTCTGGCTGCAGCCCTGTGTGATCTGATCTAGGTGATCCTGCTCTGGCAGGGGGATTGGAGTGGATGGTCTTTCAAGATCCTTTCCAACAGCTGACATTCTGTGATTCTGCAGTCCCACCTGATATAGCAAAACATGGGCTGCTATTCATTATGTTTAAAATCCAATTACTCCATTGGTTTGGAAACCTTTGGGCTAATGCAACCTTTGTCCTTGGTTATCTCTCATTTCTCATTTCCTTTCTGACAGCAGACAAGTGTGTGAGGATAAAAGGGAAAAAATCCCCACGAACTCTCCTATCTGCTCTGCAGGCTCTGATACGCAAAGGCTTGGCGTGTGTAAGCGCCTATCTGTCTTCTGCAGAGGAGCCCCATGTGTCTATCTGAGAACTTCCACTTCTCCTTGTGGGGGTGGTGGCACATTTAGTCCTTATTCTTTGTAGGAAGTTTATTGCTTTTTTGTGCGTGTGTGCGCGCGTGAAGTACCTTGAGACTCTGTGGAATGAGACAGCATGTTGAGATAAAGGATGTTTATTATTCATCACTCCAAATACATTTGTTCATACATTTGAAAGCCGAGAACAGCGTGTGATAAGACACAGCTGTGTAGCAGGGCTCTGACTGCAAGAATGCCAATTATTCTGCACATCTGAGAAGAGGTGGAGGGCTCCAGCAAGTATCTTGGTTTGTTGTTGCCCTGGTTTTTTTCCCCAAGCCATATCAGATGGCTAAGGAAATCCATTATTTCTCCCCATAAAACACAACATGTTGAGGTCCCCCATCCCAGCTAAGTCTGCTGATAGCAATCACACAGTGGATGATGGTGCATGCACTGGAGAAGGGATGTAAACACATCATGGAAATCACCTGCCCTCTGAATTAAATCTTCTCAGCTGAGGAAGAAATGAAAGCCAAACCAGTGCAGACATTCTGTCTTCAACACGGGAGAGAGGGAAGAGTGGGTGGCTGTAACTGAAAGGACAGTGACAAGACAAGCTCTCCATGTGTCCCTCAGGGGAAATAGCAGCAGGCTGCTCCCTGGAAACCTGACTGGAACGCTGTCAGATCAGGCTTCTAGGTTTGTTCAAATAGGAATTAAGCGCATAGGAACTTTTCTCCACCCATGAGAGGCGTTTTCGTTCTCCATTTTGCCTCATGAAGGAGTAGGTGGAAGAAGGAGGATTGCACATCTGCTGCTGCTTTAGGAACTCATTTGGGTGACAGGGAGCATTTTTGGAGGAGATAGTGCCCCTGATGTGGGCTGACATCATATGGACACCTGTGGCATTTCAGAGCCTGAGAAGCCCCAAGTACCAACTGTGCTTCTTGCAGTCACTTGTAGACTTAGTTTTATAGAATCATAGAACCATAGAATCATTACGGATTGGAAGGGACCTCGAAAGATCATCTAGTCCAATCCCCCTGCAACAGCAGGATCACCTAGACCAAGTCACACAGGAACCTATCCAGTCGGGTCTTGAATATCTCCAGTGAGGGAGACTCCACAACCTCCCTGGGCAGCCTGTTCCAGTGCTCCGTCACACTCACTGTGAAGAAGTTCCTTCTCAGGTTGATGTGGAACCTTCTATGTTCCAGCTTGCAACTATTGCCCCTTGTCCTATCTCTACATGACACCGAGAACAGCCCAGCTCCATCCTCCTGATGCCCACCCCTCAAATATTTGTAGACATTAATGAGGTCACCCCTCAGTCTCCTCTTCTCCAAGCTAAAGAGACCCAGCTCCCTCAGCCTCTCCTCGTAAGGGAGGTGCTCCACCTTCTTTATCATCTTTGTTGCCCTTCACTGGACCCTGTCCAGCAGTTCCACATCCCTCTGAGGAGCCCAGAACTGGACACAATACTCCAGGTTTGGTCTCACCAGGGTAGAGTAGAGGGGGAGAAGAACCTCTCTTGNCTGTCCCACTGACCACCACTCTCTGACTTCTACACTGTAGCCAGTTTACAATCCACCTCACTACCCAAAAAATCCAGGCCACACTGCCTCAGTTTATGTTAAGGATAACCAGAAACTTCAGCAGTGGTCTGTCTCTGAAACCTGCAGGTGACGTGTTGAATCCCATACATAAAGAAGACAATCCCTGACCCTGCTCTGTCCCTTGCTGTGCTCAGCAGCATGCAATGGTTTGGAGAAGTCCATTCCCATTGAAAGACTTGTAGGGAAAAACCAGACCTGAAGCCTCATGTGAAGACTATTAACTTTCAGGTTCTTCCAAATCGAGGAGCAGGTGCTGCCCTTTGACCTGTGTGTGGCTATGGAACATTTCTCAAACAACAGTGATAAACCCTTTTCAGAGTAAATAGGCATCAGATCCAACATTCAGAATCACAGAATCATTGGAAAAGACCTTCAAGCTTGTCAAGTCCAACCATTAAACCAATTGTCCCAAGGCCACTGCTAAACCCTGTTGCTGAGCTCCAGATCTTGCGACTGTGAAACACATCCAGGGATGGTGATTCAACCCCCTTCCTGGGCAGCCTGTTCCAAGCTCTGAGGACCCTTTCCATAGAGAAGTTATTCAGCTGTCTCATTGCACTCGTAAATGCCCATGGCCACCAGCTTCATCTTCAGCCATCCACGTACCTTTCCAAAATATCCCCTTTAGTGCTACTCTGACTCAGAGTGTTAAACCCCGGGCTATCTGTACAGAACATAAATCAGGAGAGTGGCTAATCCCAGGTGAGGGGTTCAAACATTGGTGTAATTCAGTTGTGCCAGGGGAAGTTCAGATTGGATCTTAGGAATTCCTTCTTCCCAGTAAGAGTGGGGAGGCCTTGGAACAGGCTGCCCAGGGAGTTGGTGGAGGCACCATCCCAGAAGGAATCTTGAAGGTCTTTCTCAGCCTTGGTGATTCTGTGATTCATTCCTATTCTCTTAAGACACTACCTTCTCTTTCTTTTCTGGATTTTAGCTCTCAGCAGTGCCCAGCTTTGTTTTTAAGGCATTAACTGGCTTGTTTCCAGCTTTGATTCCCTAAACACATCAGCCCCAGCTCTGCAAAGCATCCTCATGCTGTCTGGCACACTTGGTTTGAGTACAGGTTTTGCTGTTTCTCTGCCCAAGACAGGGGCAGTGACTGTCTGTGGCTCCCAAAGGTGGTTTTCAGACGATTAATTTCTGCCTCATGCTCGAGAACACACAGAATACCCTGGTGAACTTTTGCACACAGGAAAAACAATATCTCCAGGTATTTGCATTGAAGGCTTGATTTATACAAATGACATTTTGCACGTAAATACACAACCAGCCTCTATGCCACCTGCCAAGATGCACCCAAGCTGAACACAGTGATGCTCCTCTGCATCCAAAATGTCACGGCGTCCTGTGCACCCGCCTCAAAGGTTACCACACACAGCAGAGAGTAAACACATTCTTTGGCACATCATTAGCCTCCCCAGTTCTGTGCCTTTTCCTTCCTGAATAACACAACCTCTGTCAAGGATTGCAACTCCCAGAGTAACACCCATTGGTGCTGGGTACCTCACATTTTTACCTTTGGGCTTCCTTTTATATCTTTCCTTTTTAAGTGATCATTGTCTAAGTTATTGATCTTTCTTCTAACATCTCAGTCCCCAGTGGTCGTGCTTTCTCTCGGCTGTAGCTCAGCTCTGTGCCCTAGAGTTATCCTATGGGGTGACATTACCTACAGCTCAGAAGCCCACCCAGTTCCCCACCTGAGATTGCTGAGTGGGATGCTCACAGCATTTTTGGGGGGTTTGCTGAGTGAGGCTCCAATCATTTATCCTCTGATGTCAGATACCTCTGATGTGAATAGATTCTGCTTTGCCATGTGAAAAATAAAGCAAAAAATGGTGGGGCTTTCCACTGCAGTGCCCAGGTGTTCAGATGAGACATTTCCGACAAGGTTTCCTTCTTCTTTCCACAGGCACACGATGAAGAGGACTGCAGTTTGTCTGAGGAAACATGGGGTTTTTTTAAAAAATTAAAACCTAGCAGGAATAAAGGACTCAAATATGCGTTTTGTTTCTTTTATTTTTCCTCTCACTTTCCTGCTTATTGAAACCTTTTATTAAAAATAAGTAAATAAATAAATGCAATCATAACACAGGAGCTCTAAAAGAAACATAAATAGGAAATGCTCTTCCATTTTCAATCACAACAAAATTGATGCTACATCTCACTGCAAGGGCTAAATTCCTCCTGGAAGGAATTTTTTCCCAAGCCTGACTGGAGCATCTCTCCACTATAAATCAGAGGAGCCTGTGGAGGTGGCTAACGTTCATGGTGTTGCTTTATTTTTCTGTTGAGTGGCTCAGCATCACTCTTGGCTGCCGTCAGCCCTGCCCATGACCCAAGTACCCACAGCAGTACATTATTTTCCCTCACTAAATCAGTGAATATGAGGGTATGGTGGGAGGAAGTTAAGTACCAAAAGGATGAGTCACAGAACATTAGGGACTGGAGTGACCTCAAAAGATCGTCTAGTTCAATCCCCCTGCCAAAGCAAGATCACCTAGACCAAGTCACACAGGAACATATCCAGGTGGGTTTTAAACCTATCCATAGAAGACGACTCCACAACTCCCATGCTCAGCCTGTTCCAGTGCTTTGTCACTCTCACTGTGACATATTCATGAGGAACCTCCTATGTTCCAGCTTACACCCATTGCCCCTTGTCCTATCATTAGATGACACTGAGCAGAATCTGGCTCCATCCTCCTGACACCCACCCTTCACATATTTATAAACATTAATGGGGTCACCTCTCAGTCTTCATTGCTCCAAGCTAAAGAGACTCAGCTCCCTCAGCCTTTCCTCATAAGGGAGGTGTTCTACTCCCTTCATTATCTTTGTGGCTCTGTGCTGGACTCTCTCCAGGAGAAGCCTTCTCGCCCTTCAAGCAAAGAAACTCTGAATTTTTCTCCCTTACTGTCTTTCTCCACCATCCTTCAGTGAACTCAGTGTGAGCCAAATCTCCGTGCGTGCTTGTGTGCTTCTTACTCTGGAAACCCCCAGCTGAAACCCCAGTTTGTGGCACTTTGCTCTAGAAGTGATGATGGATGCCCACAGATAAATATTAAAGGTGATCCAACCAGGACTCTGAGTAACAGCAAAACCAGTACTTTGTTTAAACATGTCACTGAAAACAGAATATTTTGGAAGCTGAAAATAGTTCAGTTGCTGAGTGAAGGGAAAACTCCAAGTCCAGCCAACATGGCATAGTCCCAACCACTCACAGATGTGCAGAGCAGCCTCTCAGGTATGAGAGCATCGCATAAGCCATAAACCCAATGACCTTTTAAGCCCCTATCTGCAATGAGAACTACAATTAACATCTTCATGGATCTTATCAAGCTCGTGCAGGTGAATCAAACCCTTTCAAGTGCATCATCTGCTTGGGAGGCTGGGCCCTGGGGTGGATTTTCTACCCTTAGTAAATTCATGGATGACACCAAGTAGGGGGAGTGTAGATCTGCTGAGAGGTGAAAGATGTTGCAGAGAGATCTGGACAGGTTGGGTAGAGGCAAACAGGATGAGGTTTAACAGGGCCAAGGGCAGTGTCCTACACTTTGGCCAAAATAAACCTCTACAGCTGCAGACTGGGGCATGAGTGGTTGGAGAGCAGCCTGACAGAGAGGGGACTTGGCAGTACCGGTTGACACTCAGCTGAACAGGAGCCAGCAGGGTGCCCAGCACTAGTGTGGCCAGCACTAGGCCCATAGTTATTTCCCTAGGACTACAGACATAATTCTTCCCCTGTACTGGGCACTGGTGAGGCCCCCTCTCGAGTACTGGGAGCAGTTCTGGGTCCCTCACTTCAAAAAAGAGATTGAAGAGTTGAAGCAGGTCCAGAGGAGCAGCGAGGCTGGGAGAGGGACTGGAGGGAAAGTCTGACAAGGGGAGGCTGAGGAAGCTGGGGGTGTTTATCTGAGAGACGAGGAAACTCAAGGGGGACCTTCTCTCTACTACTCCCTGAAGGGAGGTTATAGTCAGGTGGGGGTCTGGCTCTTCCCTCAAGCAACCAGCACCAAAATGAGATGGCAGAGCCTGAAGCTACACCTGGGGAGGATTAGGTTGGATGTTAGGAAGCCCTTCCTCATGGAAAGGGTGATCAGACTGCACAGGGCAGTGGTAGAGTCCCCATCCTTGGAGGTGTTTAAAAATAGACTGGCTGACATCACATGGGTTGGATGAACTCATAGGTCTTTTCCAACCTCAATATCACTGTGATTCTGTGATTTAAGTGCTTCTCATTCCCAGGTCTTTTGAGCTCAGTCTGATCCAAGGGACATCCTGGTAACCTGACAGCAAACTGTCTTCCCTTGGAAGAACTTTAATGCTAGGAGTGGGAAAAGTTTTTCACTGAGGGTTGTCAGGCCTCGGAAAGGACTGCCCTGGGAGGAGATTGAGTCACCATCCCTGGATGTGTTCAGAAGTCGCATAGCTGAGGTCTTAGGTGACATACTTTAGCAGTGGATCTGATAGTGGATTTAGTAAGGTAGGGTATATGGTTTGACTTGATGATCTTAAACGTCTTGTCCAAACCTAATGATTCAATGATTCTACAGTTATCCACACCTCCCTAAGGGAACCCAAATGCAAACTCCCCACCTGCCAAGGCTTTCCAATACCTTGGAACTGAAACATTTGCAATATTCCCTTCCAGTGCATTAAGCAGAACGTTCTGAGAATCACATCACAAGTCAAGCTGCTCTTTATTTTCAAAGCATAGTTAGTGGGTTTCACATGATGTTTAGGTGCGAGATCATAACCATGAATAATTCAGCTGTGGGGTTTTATCTTGGGGTTTTTTTCTAGTCACACTCCCCATAAACAAGAAAAACCTAGTGAGTGGAGTGCTGTGAGAACACTACATTCAAGATTTGTTAAAATAAAATATAGATGTTATAGCCTTTCTAAGAGGGATTTCTTATTCCTGACATACCATATGATTACAGTACTTGTTGACTTTAACTTTGTTATTATACTTTCTTGGACATATTTCTTCAAAACTTCCTGTCTATCATGTTGCTTGTATGAAGGAAGCGTTTAGAAGTCCATCAGAAAGCAGCACTGCTGCCATTCAGCTACAACAGAGCCAAGCAAATGATGTTACATTAATTTCCTAAGACCTTAGGCAGCATCAAAATCATCACTGCAGCCACTGAACTCCCCAGTTCAGTCTATTTGCTTCATTCTTCCACTAGATTCCCTGCTCGTGTCTCCTGCCCTCCCCTCACCGTACCACGATAGGGAGCAGATTCTTTACGGGGTTTTTTTTAAGTCTTTCTTGTTAATTGCATGGACTCATT
Organism: Rhinopomastus cyanomelas; assembly: GCA_013400115.1. Classification (NCBI taxonomy): domain Eukaryota; kingdom Metazoa; phylum Chordata; class Aves; order Bucerotiformes; family Rhinopomastidae; genus Rhinopomastus; species Rhinopomastus cyanomelas. Next base: position 64,196 of record VXBP01004624.1, read on the forward strand.
TGCCTTATTTACAGCACCACCAGCTCTCTGTGGATGAAAGATTTACTAATGCACTCGGCAGCTCTTACTGGTAGTTTGGGTCTTTTTACTGTGGAATCTGAGCTGTTTACATAAAGTGATGTTTTTATCTCAGCTACATCTCTGCGACATGTTCTTCCTGTTGTACGTGTCTGGAGCTGACAGACAGAATAAACACTAAACCAGAGAATCACAGAATCACAAATATTAAAAGGTACAGAAGTCTGTTGGTTTGTTTGGAATCGGATTTATAAGACATCCATTAGTTAGCCATTTACACTAAGGTGTAGCCAGTGATCAGTTCAGATTAACCCTATTCCAAGTGGTCTTTCTGCAAACCAGCCCTTACATGAGGAGTGAAATGCACTTAACAACAAACCTCTGTAAAGCGTTTGCTTGTCATCAGCTGCCCAACAGTACCCATGAGGGTTTGTTTTGACAGAATTCTCTTTATTTCACTCTTGTAAAACCTCATCCAGAGCCCTGTGTCCAGTTCTGGAGTCCTCAGTATAAGAAGGACACAGAACTGTTGGAGCAAGTCTAGAGGAGAGCACAGAGATTGTTGAAGGGCTGGAGCATCTCTGCTCTGGGGACAGGCTGAGGGAGTTGGGGCTGTTCAGCTTGGAGAAGAGAAGGCTCCAGGGGGACTTTACAGCAGCTTCCAGTACCTGAAGGGGCTACAGGAAATCTGTAGCTGTTTTTTATGAAAAACTCTAGTGCCAGTTCAATATAGAGTAGATTTACATTATTTCTGAGGAGGAAGTTTTTTTAGCTCTTGACACCACTAGAAAGACAGTCTTTCTTTCTTTCTTCTTGAGACTCTGCTTTCATGGCTTCATAGAATCACAGAATCATTAGGGATTGGAAGGGACCTCAAAAGATCATCCAGTCCAATCCTCCTGCCACCCAGGGATCACCCAGACCAAGTCATACATTCAGTCAGGATTAGAAGGGACCACAGGATCATCCAGTTCCAACTCCCCTACCATGGGCAGGGACACCCCACCCTACATCAGGCTGGTCAGAGCCTCATTCAGCCTGGCTTAAACACCACCAAGGATGGAGCCTCCACCACATTCCTGGGCAACCCATTCCAGGCCCTCACTACTCTCATGGTGAAGAACTTCCTCATCACATCCAATCTAAATCTACCCATCTCCAGCTTTGCTCCATTGCCCCTAGTCCTGTCGCTACCTGACATCCTAAAAAGCCCCTCCCCAGCCTTTTTGTAGGCCCCTCTCAGATACTGGAAGGCCA
>VXBP01004624.1:65637-98862 GCA_013400115.1 Rhinopomastus cyanomelas
CTTGTCACTGGCCTCAACTTGGACATGGATCCATTGACAACCACTGTTTAGGTGCGGCCATCAAGCCAGAGAGTGATAACTGCAAGTAAGACTGTCTTTCCAGTGGTGTCAAGAGCTAAAAACACTTTAACCTCAGATATAATCTAAATCTGCTCTATTCTAGCTTGAAACCATCCCCTTGACCTGGCACTAGATTTTTTCACAAAAAGTCCCTCTACAGCATTTGTTTTAGATAGTGATTAAATCCCCTCACATCCTTCTTTTGTCCATACTAAAAAGTCCTAATGCTCTCAATCTCTCTTCATAAGGCAGTTGTTCCAGACCCCCAATCATCCTCATAGCTCTGCTTTGAACTCCTTCAAATTAATTCTCTCTCAATTATTTCTTCCTGTGTTCAAGCTTTCATCCATTAGTCCTTGTCCTGGCTGACATCACTGAAAAGAGAGCCTTCCTTTCTTCTTGGCACCCAGCCCTCATGGATTTATACACAGTGATTAAATGCCCTCATAACTATTTTTTTTCCAAACTAAAAACTCCCAATGTTCTCAATCTCTCTTCGTAAGGCAGTTGTTCCAGACCCCCAGACTCACAGCTCTGCATTGGACTCTTTCAATTAATTCTCTACCCTTCTTGAGTTGGGGAGACCAGAACTGGACACAGGATTCTGAGTGTGGCCTTACTAAAACAGAATAAAAGGCTAGAATAACTTCCCTTGATCTGCTAGACACACTCCTCTTGATCCATCCCAACACCTTCTTGGCCTTCTTGGCCACAAGGGCCCATTGCTGATCCATTTTTAGTTTGTAACCCTCTGGTAGGGAAAAGCTACCCTTGGCACTGATTTCCTGTAATTTTTTAGCATTGACTATTACATCTGTATTTGAAGTACGCTCCACAGACATGATAGGAAATTTGGAGACCAGCTGCTATGAGTCAACAGGGCAATCCCAATCTTCCTGTGAATCAGTCTACAGCAACGTGGTGTTTAGGGGTTTTTTTCCAATGTATTTTCCTCCTGTGCTAAAGCTTAACATTTAATTTTGTTCAAATGAAGTGTTCTCAATGACTTCATGTTGATTTTAGGAAGTAGTTCTTTACTGAGAGAGTGGCTGTGCACTGGAGTAGGCTGCCCAGAAAGGTGGTGGAGTCACTGTCCCTGGAGATGTTTAAAAAACTAGTAGCTAGAACACCTGAGGCCGTGGTCTAGGGGATAAGGAGATGTAGGGATGCGGGCTGGAATTTATAATCCTGTAGGTCCTTTCTAGCCATGATGATTCTGTGATTTCTTTTTTCTAAAAAAACATGCTGCAGCTGGGCTTTCCCTTTCTTAATGGTGATTAAGAGCTGATTTTTTGCTTAAAAGTGAGGGGAAAAATAAAATTCCCAGCTATTTCTTCTGCAAATTTCATTGAGTCACAATGTAAAACTTCGCATGGTTTTCAAAACGTAACTGCAAAGCCAGTGGTGGTTAGTGCAAACTAATTAATTCTCATTTTCTAATTAATGGGAGTAACCACTTGTTGGGGGAAGTGGCATTCAGTTGTACACTCAAGAAAAAATAAGCAGTTTGACATCCTGATAAAATCGAGTGAGAGGGGAACTCTTCTTTTGAGTGGTCCAGGGTGCAGGGTTGTGGCATCAGCTGTGACCATGGAAAAAGGAAACTGAGTGAGTCAGTCTCAGGTGTGATTGCAGTGGTGTTTGTGGTGGTTGGCATCTAGCGTCCTTGAGCCACTCAAGGTTTAGGGTCGCCTATCAAGAGCCAGATACTTATCCAGCTGGTGGGGTGTGCAGGTTTGTTGTGCATTTTCAGTTCATCATGAGTTTACACTATTCATCTCCACTCTACTTCACCAAATGATAGGCTTGAACTGATCTTTCATGGTTGCAAATTATGAACATGGCACAAAGTTTAAACAGCAAAGGTGGAAGGAGCTTCACAAGTGTTTTTGTTTTGAAGGTTTACAGGCATCAAAAATATTGTTTCTGCTTCTATCAGCAAAGAAACTAAAATTTCTTGCCACTGTGATGCTCAAAAAGCACACCTTCTTCACAGGAATTCCACTTTCTGCTACAGAGAAGAATCCACCAGAAGCTGACCGCCTCATCTTGAATTTTCTCTGTAGCCAGTAGCAAAGTCTGACACCAAATGGTTTTAGGAAGAATATTCACAGTTGACCCATTTCCCTTGGAAAAAAAAGCCTTTTGAAATCTTTGTAGGACAGATATAGAAACATAATTTAAAACTGTCTTTCACCCTCAAGTGTCTGGGATTCCTTTCCATAATGGCCATGGGATGTCTCCTTTCTCTTTACACCAGCCCTGACTACACTGCCTTACTCTTTTAGGACTACCGTCGTCCTATGCTCATGGGATTCCCTGAGATTTGGTATCTGTAATGCAAAGCAGCCATAATTTCAGAACCTGATGGCTTTGACATCAAAGGCTGCAGACTATTAGAACTGCTTCGGTTTGCAGTTCATTTTTTAAAAAAAATTATTTCTCTCTGGGAAAGAAGTGCTTTTTCTCAGTTCATTTGCCTTTCCTCTCTCTTGACTGTGCACTTGCATTCATGCCTGAGTCTATTCTGATAGTCCTATGAACTGAGTCTCTTTTTTTCCAGTTAGGTCCTTTGGGATTGTTTTATTCGTCTTTTTTGGGGGGATGGGGGGTATTTAAAATATGTAGATGTTATCATTATCCTGATTAAAGCACAGGTACAAGTTGGCAATATGAAATATGAGAAATCAGTGCGAGCTACAATTACTAATGTAATTATTTTCATTATAAATACAATTACAGTGTGAGCTGTTCCTCACTTAACCTTTCTAATTTATTTTTCTCCCTCCACCCCCCCATCTCTGAGACAAATAAGTTTATTCATTAGCTCCAATCAGCTGTTGTGAGAGGCTGCTCTCAGCTCCTCTAGGAGGTATGGAGGTGCAATGGGCAGCAAGACAAGCCAATGCCATAGGACTTGTAATTCTGGCTTTGATGCCCGCTGGTCCACACCAGTTCCTATACCAGCACGACAGCTGGGACTGATCAGATTATTCTTTTTTTCCTGTTGCTTCCCCTACAGAGCGCTGAGCTGAACTAATGTGACTGGATACTTCCAAACTGAAATCTATATCCCTCGGGGTAGTAATTCAGAGCTGCACTTGTTGATGTAAATTAAAGGAGACTCAATTCAAAAGGGTCCTATCTGCACAATGATTCAGACACAGCCAGCCCTGGGATTTCTTCTCTCTTTGTTAGAGGACTGAGTCTAGAAACCATAATTCTAACCAACATGGTCCCAGTATAAAGTGTGTTGTGGGATCATTTTCTTCCTGTGTATTTGGCTTGCTCATCTGCCAAGTAGGTCTATCACAAAAATTCACATTTTTCAGCTGTACTGTTTTTTAATTAATAGGATTCCTAAAATCCTGTTTTTGCTTGTGTGTCTGGTTGTGATCAAGTGAAATTCAGCAGGGTGGGGAAGGGGTGTCTACATCAGCTGAAATTAGAAATTGAACAGTGTTGACGATCTACATGTTTTCCTTGCAGGGTAAAGGAATGATAATACAGAAAAAACACTTATGCAGGCTTTTCTGATGTAGGAAGCAAGCAAATGAAAAATCCAAACTGCTCCTCAGGTGTAGAGTACCTTAAAGGAGCACACAGGAACCGATTCTGCCTTTCAGCCACAATTAAGGGTTGCGAGGCCACCCTCAAATCTCTGTGAAGAAAACCCAGCGTGCAGCTGCCACGCAGAAACCGAACCATACAGGCTGAGAGGATGAGATGCAACAGAGAACTTGAAAAGCAGTGTGGAAGGACACAGCAAACGACATCTGCAGGTGATTGCTAATGGACAGGGTTGAGTTTTGGGACTCTTTGCGAAGTGACCAGCAAAATACCCATTAGTATTAATAAAGGTGACCACAGATACAGCAGATTCATATCCAGCTTGGAAAGAGGAGCTCTGGCCAGAATTGGTGCTTATTGCACATGCTGGGTTAAACCTGATAGCGCAAAGATTATTAAAGACTCTATTAGTTCCTGCAATGCCTCAACTGTGACATGAGCTTGTAAGCTCAAGCTTGAGCTCTCAAAATAGCTGGCAGGACCTACAGTCAAATCATGACAAAAGGTAGAGCACAACTGGGAGTTTTAATCCCTTTCCTGGCTCACAGAACAGTCCCTCTGACAGTTCATGGGCTCCTTTGAGTGTTGCCAGTGTGATGGTCCTTGATTCTAAGCAAAAGGTCTTAACCTTCCCAGCAAAAGGTCTGCCAGGGTTCACACACCCCGCCCGAGTGTACTTTAGGGTGTCCCAAGTACTACACAAAGTGCGTGGAGCAGCGACAGATATAATTTATCCAGAATAAATTCTGAGACATTGGTAAACACCACTTCAGTTGTGCAGCTTGAGAGGTGAAAGGTGTCTAATTAAGAAGACAAACACAAACCAAAAGGAAGAATAATGAGATAACAATGAGGCAGGGGAGAAAAAAAGAAGCAGGTGTTGAGTGAATAGAAATATACAAAAGCAGCTATTCAGGAACAGGCAAGCTCTAATTTTGACTTTCTTCAGTGCCACCCTGCTATTGTAGAGAGCTGGAGGGAATGCTTTCTGAAAGAAAAGAATGTGGATCACACAATATTCATGAAGCATTTAATGATGAAAAATGATCAGCAAGCTTCCTAATGCGATGCCTCACCTCAAATACTAGAAATGCTTTGAAGTCCCTCTCTTCTTCCTCTCCAAAAAACATGGTTGTCTAAAGATAGCGTCTTACTGAGCAAGAGGAGCACCTCACACACCTTCAGATGTTGCCATGGAGAGTTTCCTTTCTTTCCATTTATGTCAATTAGTTTTGCTTTTGTAATTATATTAAAAGGAGCCTACAGGTCCAAAAATCAGGCATGAGGAGATTTTACTGTGGAACACAACGTGTAGTGCTTCAAAAGGTGGAGCAAGGATCAGGAATTCTTGTGAGATGAACTTGTCACCCTCTAGGAACAGCAGAGAATTACCTGTGAACAATCTCTGAGTAATGGTTGCACTGTGTGGTGAGTTCAAGACCACAATCAAAGATAAAGGACAAGAAAACAAAGCAGTGAGGTCTCAGATCTCGGATAGAGTTTGCCAGACAATGGATAGCCTAGGAAAAATGGAAAAGGGTTTATTAACTCTATCAGAAAGAAGAAAAGGTTAAGCAAGTTAGTGCACACAAACTAGAAACTGTCACAAATGCCATCACATATCCTGAGAAAAATACAATGGGAGACTACTATTGTATCAGTCCTTGTGTCTTTTTCACATTAGAGATCTGGGGGAAAAAGAACGTATCAGTCGAGTAGCGATAATACTACCACCCTCTCTATTATTCACACGTTGCCCCCTGGGAACAGCAGCGCCCAAGCTGCCCAGAGTGGTGAATTCTTCAATTCTTCAGCATAGCTTCTCCAGCTCAACACTCATTGGGCAAGCCTGATTCCTCAGCACATGAGCTGCATCCCTCAATGCAGGAGACATGTTTTCAAACAAAGAACCCAAACTCAGTCTTTCATGCCCAAGGTTTAAGGATTCTCAAGTCCTTCTGCTTTCTTCAGCTAAGCACAGAGGAACTCTCCCCAATACTTGAGCATTCCCAGTTTTTTCTCAGCAGCAGAAATGACACACTGTCTCTCTTCCTGCTGATCAGTGCTCTCTAAAATGGCAGCAACGGCCGCATGGCCCCAGCCAAGGGTGGGATTCAAGATGGAGACCAACCGCATGACTGCGTCAGCAGGACCCCCCCCACACTGTGCAAACGTGGCCAAGAAGGTTTTCCATGACCCTCCCTTCTCCTCTGTCCTCTTGTCTCAGCTCCAGTAGGAAAGAAAAGGAATCCCTTCAGATCACCATGAGTTGCTGGACAGCTCCTCCGTGATGGAGGGAAGGTGGTTAAATCAGCACTGAGGGCTTGCTTCTCTTCCCCACAGCAGAGCAGGAACGGGTCCTGGGGTCTGGGTGAGCCCTCTCTGTCCCATCTCCAAAGGGGGAAATGGGGAAGGGCGCAGCTGGGAGCTGCGGTGAGCCATGGGAGCTGCTGGGCCGGGCCGGGCCACAGCCTGCCCATCTTTCCCCGCCCCACCACCACCCTAGAAGTGCTGGGGGTAAGGGTTAGCATGGGGCAGCAGCCCCATGCTGGGCTGGAAGCCTTCCACAAAAAGAGGCTAGGCTAAGATCACTGGCCCCTTTTATATTCTCACTTATCAACACCCCTTAATGGCAGGTACTTGGGACAGTGTCACCTCCCCCAGGGACAGGTCACTGGAGGGGGCATCCTCTTAAAGCAACATAACTTTTTCTCCATGAAAGCACAAATCTGTACATCTGAAAATTCTGGTAATTTTCAAACTGCAACACACTGTTAAAACATCTGCTCAACAATCTCAAGCAAGGCACTGTCTCATTCAGATGTCAGCCTGAAGTCATCCCTTACTTACGGAGCAGCTCACTGCTTTTTGTTCCAAACACATTGACCAACCCTAGGCTTGGTGTACTGAATGCAAAGCTGCTGTAAGAAGCACCTTCTAGAGAAATCTTTCGGAACAGCTACTGATAAAACCCATATATATTGCTGAGGAATATTTTAAACTAGCCAGCTGCATGCTGGGACAACCCCCAAAACTTCTTGAGAGAGCCTGGCCTCTGGATCATTAAATAACGGCTGTTGAATCCAGTAGAATTAAAGAGGCACAATTAAAAGTGTAATGGCCCAGTGCAGGGTCCTACATTTTGGCCACAATAACCCCCTGCAGCACTACAGACTGGGGGATGAGTGGCTGAAAAGCAGCCTGGCAGAGAGGGACCTGGCAGTACTAGTTGACAACCGGCTGAACAGGAGCCAGCAGGGTGTCCAGGTGGCACAAAAGTCCAATGGTATCCTGGCTTGGATCAGCAATAGTGCGGCTAGCAGGACTAGGGACATAATTCTCCCCCTGTACTGGGCACTGGTGAGGCCTCACCTAGAGTACTGGGGAGAGTTCTGGGCCACTCACTTGAAGAAAGAGGTGAAGGGGCTGGAACGGATCCAGAGCAGCAATGAGGCTGAGGAAGGGACTGGAGGGACAGACTGATGAGTAAAGGCATAGAGAGCTTGGGATGTTTAGCCTGGAGAAGAGGAGACTCAGGGAGGACCTTCTCCCTCTCTACTTTAGTCAGGTGGGGATTGGGCTCTTCTCCCAGGCAACCAGAGCCAGGGCAAGAGGGTATGGCCTGAAACTGCCAGGGGAGGGTTAGATTGGATGTTAGGAAGCCCTTCCTCATGGAAAGGGTGATCAGACACTGGAATGGACTGTGCAGGACAGTGGTGGAGTCCCCATCCTAGGAGGTGTTTAAAAACAGACTGGCTGTGGCCCTTAGTGCCCTGGTCTGGCTGATGTGGTGATGTCAGGTCATAGGCTGGGCTGGATGAACTCAGAGGGCTTTTCCATCCTCAATAATAATTCTGTGATTCTTTGATTCTGCATAGCAAGACTAGCACAGGACAGGTGGGCCTACTCGCTTTTTCTCATAATCATTGCCATCTGCAAGAAAAAGAAATTATTACCTTAGTCTGTTCTAGTACCCTATAGTTTTCTGCCCTATGGCTGAAGGCTCAATCACACCGTTTATGCACGTCGTGTTTAAACCACATTAATCTCAGCCCTCCTGGTTTCTTCCTCTGTACTTGTGGGAGGTCAGGGAGAACAGGATTTTTTTTTTTATTCTGATCTACCGTTTGGCTTTGGGGAGTTCTATCTACTAACCTCTGCAGCACTGGAGTTTGGCTCTAGCCACAGGTAGGGGTTTTGGCGAGGTCCAGGCAGGCATCTATGCTTGCTGTGTTATGCTTCTCACACCAGAGGAAATCTGAATTCTGTAGAGAATACATGTTAGTAAGCTGATAGAAAAAGCAAAGAGCATGAAATTCAGATGTGTTTGGTTGGTATTTTGCTAATCCACTTAGCATAAAGCCAAGCACAGACATGGAGCCAAATGTGAATTTTCTCGGCATCAGATCCCGAGCAGCTATAACGGTTTGTTTTCTGCTCTCCTCTACAGAAAGGGTCATGATCTAATGCCAGGCTCACCAAGGAGCTTTACTAGGAAAGCTGCTTCTCTTGTAGGGCAGTTATTAGCCTCCCCCACAAGTCTTTTTTTACTGCTTCATCTGTGCAGTGGCAGCATGTTTGCCTAGGCACAAGGATTTATTGTGGCTCCTCAGCTGTGAGATGCTGCTTAGAGCTGTCTACAAGAGACCTCTTGGGCATTTTTAACCAATTGTGGCTCAGGAAACCCCTTTTGACTGTGCTCCTGAGCCAGAGAGATCCAGGTGCCACTGAATCCCTCCAGAAAATGTAACAGGCAGGCAAAAGCCTCTCTTATGAGAGAAATTTTAAGTGTTGCCTAGACACTGGGCAAGTCTGTGCTGTCACACTGATGGCTGAGAGGGTACTGAGCAGCAAAGCATAAGGGCTTGTGTAATTTCACCCGTGGAAACTAAAGCATCAACAGGGTGGTTGAGGTGGTTTGTGACCCGAGGGTGATGCCTAAATATTGGGAAAAGGCCATAAAGGGCTCCTCCTCAAGCCCTAAGGCTTGTCCTTTTAATACCTAGAAAGTGCCGCAGGCTTCCACGATGAGCGATTTCTACTTCAAGAGAAACAGCAAAGCAACAAAGAGCAAAAAGGTAGATGACAAAGAAAGACTATCATGTCATCATCATCCCTTCGAAGGGCAGCCTTATGACACATGAGCAGCCCCAGCCAGTGACAGCACAGAGATGAGAGGGTGAGCATTGTACTTCGTTGTTTCCTACCTCACCAAATAAAATTTAATGGGTGAACACAGCTTTTAGGGTCAGATGCTTATTTATACCAATTCTTGCTGGTTTTGTCTATCTGCTTAATCTCTGGTTAGGCTTGGCAGTGAGATGCTCTTTTTACTGGAGTGGCTTTGGTTCCTGTCTTTTATATGTGCTACTTGTTAAAATTAAGAACCTCTGTGATGCAGAATACATGCTCCAAACCCACATGTCCAGTCCTAAAGTGTTTTTGTTTTTTACTGTTCAGCCAGGAAATCTTTTGCATTCACTTTGTCTCCTCACAAACTGGCTGGTTTGGCTTTCAAAGGCGTGTGGGTCATCTTGCTCACATAATATCCTCATTACATATGGTTTCACCATATGAACATGATGAAAGCAGAGTTCTGGCTCGGGGATCATCAATTCCCTGTGAGCCAGCAGTGGGCTCTTCTGGCCAACAACACTGACAGTCTCCTGAGGTGCATGAAGAACAGTGTGGCCAGTAAGTCAGCAGGGCTCTCCTCCTCCTCCTCTGTTCTGCCTTAGTGATGCCACATTCGGAGTCCTGTGTCCAGTTCTGGGCTCCCCAGTTCAAGAGAGACAGGGAACTACAGGAGAGAGTCCAGCAGAGGGAACTGGAGCATCTCTATTATGAGGAAAGACTGAGGGACAGAGGGCTGATCAGCTGAAGAAGAGCAGCTGAAAGGGGACTTGATCAATGCTATTCAATAGCTAAAGGTTGGGGGCAGGAAGCTGGGACCAGACTCTGTTCAGTGGTGCTCAGGACAAATCTAACCAGAAGGAGAAACCCAGGGCTGCAGCGAGGAGACAGTTAATGGGGCATGGAGCTTTAAAAGGTCCTTCCCACTCTCTGGCTACTTCTTCTGAGTCAAAGGCTGGGGCTACTCAGGATGATGAGTTCTCACCACCAGGTAACTTCATTTTAAGTGTTGCCTAAGCTCCATGTGGGGACTTTGTTGCTGGGTCAGGTGTTGGAAGGGGTTTTCCTGTTTTTTCCTGGTTTTGAGAGCTTTTCTAGTCATGTAGGGCTGCTTCAGGAAAGGCTTTGAATGTGGAAGAGCCATCTGGTTTGTGCTCAAACCTGTTCTGAGCAGCAGGGGTGTTTGAAGAAAGTGCTCTGGTGTTATTGTAATGAAGCTTCTTGCATCTCAGTTGACCCCAGTGTAACCCAGGGGCTTGCTAAATCTTGTTTCAGCACAAGACAATCCAGATTCTTACTGCCCATCTCAGTGCAGAACTGACCCGCTCTGCGTGGCTTTCATTTTTGATAGCACTGATTAATCTATGACTTGCAGCTATCAATCTTAAAGCTTTCAGGAAACGTGTAAAAAGTCTTTTGAGGTCTTCAGTGCAGGTTGTATCAGGCACGGGCTGTTGCTGGCAACCCACATCTCCTCCCACCAAGTATCAGCAAGTAAGGGCTATGGAAAGGAAAACCTGATCCAGAGAAGTCAGGAGCATCTTTAGCAATTCATCTTTGGACCAGGAGTCCCATCAGGACCAATAATCCTAGCTGCATTTGCTGTAAGTCTCTAGGGTCTTGGTTTGCTTGATGACTAAAAATCACCCTGAAAAGTCTTGCCCCAGCTCTTCTGTGCTGCTGTGATAAACCTGGTGCAGTGTCAGAAAGGAAATGATGGTGCAGGTTAACCTTCCCAGGAAAAAGAACCCAACAGAACTGCCTCCATGGTGGAGCTACCATCTGTGAGACTGCATATAGGAAACTTTCCCTTTGCTCATTGAAAAAAACAAGGATTTGGTTCTTCAATGATTAAGTAATTGAATCCTCCTCCATTTTCACAGTTTTGAATCCTCTGTGGAAGGTCAGTGAAGTAAGAGGTGAGGAGAGCAGTAGTATTGCCCTAAATCAGGTTTATTTAGGAGACATTGCCTGAATCACACTTAATAAAGCAGGTGGTGGTGTTGGGTGTCATGGCATCACAGAACTGCTCTATCAAGCTCCGAGAAGGAAATGCAGTGACAGTAAGCGTTGGAGAACTCGTGGGTGGTGTTAGGGATACACTTCCATCAACTTACTGTTTCATTTTGGTGATCATCTAACTGTCTCATCACTCTTCCCTGACTGACTATTTCTCTAAAAGGACCCAGAATTGCTGTAAAGAGCAGCTTCACCAGAAAACTCTGTAGGGAAGCACTCATGGGGTGCACTTCTTATTGTCCTTAATAGAAGTGGCCAGCCTGAGTTCAGGTTGGGCCTTTGCCTCTCTAATTTTCCTCCTACATGACCTGACAAATCCTCAATACATGACTTGATTGACCTCACCCTTTTTCCAAAGGTGATACAGATAGTTTTGTCCTGCTCCGGCAGGGGGGTTGGACTCGATGATCTCTTGGGTCCCTTCCAACCCCTAACATCCAATGATCCTATGATCCTCTTTTTCTAGCTTAGTTCTTTCAGAAATTTCTTACTTATCCAGGTTGGTCTTCTCCCCCTACAGCTCATCTTACGACACACAGGGACAGCCTGGTTTTGTGCTTTCAAGAATACATTCGTGAAGTATACCCAGCTCTCATGGGCCCCCTTTTTCACAAAGAGCTGCCTCCCAAGGAACTCTACCAATCAATTCCTGGAACAAACCAAAATCTGCCCTAAGGAAATCCAGTTTGGATGTTTTGTTGACCCCTCTTTTTGTTCTACTGTTAATTGAAAACAATCATTTCATGATCACTGCCTCCTAGACAGCCTCTGACAACCACATCACCCACCAGGTCTACCCTATGTGCAAATAGCAGATCAAGAAAAGCCTCACCCCAGTAGGCTCACCGACCAATTGTGACAAGAAACAGTCCTCAATACACTCTANGATGCACCATCCACTATTACCTCCCAAAAGACTTCAGCACCATCCCCTTCTCCCTTTAATCCTAGTTTAAAGCCCTCTTGATGAGACCTGTCAACTCATGGCCTAGTACCCTTTAACCCTTATTAGATAGATGGAACCCACCTGAGTCTAACAAGCCATGATCAAAGAACCCAAAGTTCTTCTGTTCACACCAACCCTTGAGCCACCTGTAAGTAGTAAGGATTCTCTTATGTGTCTCATTATTCACCACTGCTGTTACAGTGATCGAGCAAAACACTATCTGCAAACCTACTCCATTGATAAGTTGGCCAAGTTCCCCAAATTCCCTTTTTGTTGTCTTGACTCCCCTCTCAATAGCCTCAACACTACCAGCTTGTACGATCAACAACAGATAATAATCTGTGGGTTTAACAAGTTCAGGTATCCTCCTGGTGATATCCTAAACCCAGGCCCCTGGGAGGCAGCAGACCGCCCTATGGAAAAGGTCTGGTCTACACACGGGGCCTTCTGTTCCTCTCAAAAAGGAGTCACCAACAACCACCACCCTTCTCTTCTTTTTCACACTAGAGGTTTTGAGGGGTTTTTTTTGTAAGGGTACTCCTTAGGGGGCCTCTAGTTAAGACAATGTCATCAACCTTCTCATCCTGATCCCCAAAATCCAGTGCCCCAAACCTGTTCTTCAAGGGCAGATGGAAAGGTGGCATCTGGAAAGGCAGAGGGGGGCAGGAGAGGGTTGTGTTTCCCCCATGAATTCAGACCTGTTCCCATTCCTCATCATCAGGGAGAGCCCTATCTTCTTCCTTATGGGGTAAAGCCTCGATCTCTTCCAGTTTCTGAGCACCTTCTTCTCAGTGATAGGAAATACCAGGCTCCCCTGACTCCTGGGCAGCTCTAAGAGATGAGAGAGTGCTACTCCACCAGTCTATCTCCCTTTCACACTCCCACATACTCCTCAGCCTGTCCACTTCATCCCTTCACTCAGCCACCATGCAGAGCAGGTCATTCACCTGCTCACAACATACACAGGTGTTTCTGGCACTGCCCTCCTGCAGTGGCATAAGACTCAGGCATTCCCTGCAGCCAGGAGTCTGAACAGCCACATCCATTGTGTCAGGGGGATTGTTTGGGCAAATGAATCCCTCGTAGCAGCTGTCTTAGCCCTCGATCGTTTAACCCCACCCATTGCTAACAAGGGGAAGGATAGTAGAGCGAAAGAAGGAAGGAAGGAAGGAAGGAAGGAAGGAAGGAAGGAAGGAAACACCACCTAACAAAACAAAACGGTATCTGCAACCTTACCTGCTTGCCCAGTCTGCGCGAACTGCCCCTCTATGAGCCAGCTGCAATCCTGCTAGCCTCCCCCTAGTCACCGCGCTCCCTAGCAGCTCTTAGCCTTAAATACAGGGAGCCAAGCCCCGCCGAGACTCCTCCTTCGGGCCGCTCCCAAGGCAGGCGCGCTGGGAAGTGAAGTGCCGCTGCTCGGGCTCGGTTTAAAAGCCCCGCCCAGAAGGAACTTCTTCACAGTGAGGGTGGTGGAGCACCGAACAGGCTGCCCAGGGAGGCTGTGGTGTCTCCTTCACTCGAGATGTTTAAGACCTGCCTGGATGTGTTCCTGTATGACTTCTTCTAGGTGATCCTACTGTGTCAGGGGATTGGAGCAGATGATCTTTCGAAGTCCCTTCCAATCCCTAATGATTCTATGATTCTGTGATGTTCTCTGCTGACACAAACTGGCAGATATTTTATTTCTGCATGACTTCTGCTCTATGCCTGCAGTTTAATGCGATGTGGCTGTTGAACTGGAGCACAGTCAGCTCCAGTTATGAGAAGCTTACTAGGTTGGCTCAGAAACCCAGAGAAGTGCCTAGCATTGCTAACCCTAACTTTTCTCACACTTTTTGTACGGCTGTTTGACTAGCCTTAAGTGTTCTTAATGTTTTGAGGTTCAAGAACCTGCAATTTACAAAGCTCTTCCGTTTTTATTCTTGTAGTGTCAATGGAGAAAGAGACAGTCAACCTCTCTTTTGCTCAATATTCAGGAAAACGGTTGACACTGTGAATCAGCAGCACTATCAAGTGCTCCTCTACTGTGTTTCAGTTCCCTTTGAGTACTTTTTTCCTGCATGTTCCAGAGTTTTTTTCATATTAAAGGAAAATCCTGTGTCCTTTCAATGCATCCTGACAGCAAACAAGTTATGCTACTGACCTCCTGGACACATGTCTAGCTGATTTGAAGGACACGACAGAATCTGGGGCATGGAGTGGAACGAGAGATGTCAGTGAGGTTTTCTTTAAGACAAAAATATAACTTTATTACATGCATAGAGGTCTCTGGAGACTTCAGTACCCAAAGGATTGATTCCACGTTTGTGTGTTCACAGAATAAGCTAAGCAGGTCTGAAATGTATCCCTGGAGTTGGGGAAAAATTGGCAGGATTTGGCTTTCACCCAGTCTAAGACAGCTCAGACCGAGGTTTGCTCTGTACATCCTCATTCCTGTCTCCTGAGCAGCTCTTTTGGTTTTAAGCCTTTGGTTCAACAGCTTAATGGCAACTTCACCTTTCTAATAGCAGTTCAGGAGGAATGATCATGGCCTTTTCTTTAGCTCCCTGGATAGTGTTTTCTTTCTTCTGGTAAATCAATCACTTGCCCAGGGAACAATTTCTGAGCCCTCCAGTGAGCCTTCTGGCTGAGATGCCTTGAGCAGAGCCTGCTGAGAGAGCCAGCTTTTCCACATTTCAATGAGAGTCTCCTAGATGCACTTGTCCTCTCTTGGTCCATTGCATTTATCTATAGACACAAGAAGACACTGAGATCTGCCTCTAGAGCGAGAGTAGAATCATTTACGTTGGAAAATACCTTTAAGAATGATTCCAGCCATCAAGCTGTTTAGGAACATACAGTTTAGGAACCAGCTGAAGCCCTCATCTTCTGTTACAGGAATGCTATAGAAAAGCAAAACAAGGAACTGGAAGAGCCTGTTCAGGGAGTTGTAGGTTGAGTCATCATCGCTGGAGGTGTTTAAGAGAAAGGCAGATGTTGTGCTGGTTTACTGGCAATGATAGGGCTAGGAAAATGTTGATCTTGATGATTCTGAAGGTCTCTTCCAGCCAAAACTACTCTATGGTTCTAAGGTGGTCATAGTCACAACTGGTAGTAGAGGAGGTTGCTGGAGTTAATGGCTATTAAAGCCTCCATATGTGACAGAAGTATCAAGTTCAGAATCGCTGGACTCCTTTTTGGTGCCTTGAGATGCACAAACAGCAGAGCTCAACTACAATCAACCCAAACCATCCTAGATTGCAGACTATTATCTTAGCTGGCCTGATGGTGGAATTCCATCTGCAAATAAAGCAGGTAGGAACTGGGCAATCTTGAACCCAGAAGCTGCAGCAAGTTGATTTATTTTATTTTTTGGCATGGTACAACCACATACAAAAATTAGAGCTACTGCCAGCTGCTTGTCTCCTGTAAAAACAGAGGCAAAAGATGCAATTAGACCTGGCCATCAATCCTAATGTAGAAATACTGAGCCATCTGTCAAATACCTGACAATTAGGAACCCAAACTTCTTTTGCTCAGGCACTCCTGGAAGAGCATCTGGTAAAAAAAAGGAGCAGAACCTGGAACTACTTCAAGCACAGCCCTACTCCTGGAAGGGTATTGCTGTGGTAAATAAGTTATCTTGGCCTTCGTTGACCGATGCTATTCTTTCAGGCCAAAAAGTATCAAAATGTCCTGCAGGTAACACACGTTCAGAGCAAGCTCAGAGTTTGTAGTTGTGAAAATAGTTTTGGACTGGTTTTTTTTTCTTCTTTGTCTAGCTTACAAATCCTCATGTTCTTAGAAATTAGGTCTCTAACAGCAGAGTGACTAAGGAGCAGAGCTGAAAACTAAATGCAGTGTGGTGGTTTCCATTGAACGTCTCACTTTGGGAGGGGATAATCTAATGAATACTCCGGAGTGCCATATTTCTGCTGTGTAAAATCTTAGTGGGTGTTTATTTCTGCTGAGTAAAATATCATGGAGCAGCTCCTCCTGTTTATTAGGCTGAGGTGCATGGAAAATAAGATTCATAGAATCATACAATCATCATGGCTGGAAAGGACCTCCAGGGTCATCAAGGCCAGCCCTCATCTCAACATCTCCCTAACCCCTAGACCACAGCCTCCAGTGCTCTAGCTACGTGTGACTGGTGACAGCCAATATGGTTTTACTAAGGGCAAGTCATGCCTAACAAGTTTGGTGACCTTCTGTGATGGGGTTGCAGTGCTGGTGGGTAAGAAAAGAGCAACTGGTGTCTTCTCCATGGACTTGTGCAAAGCATGTGACACCAATAATGATTTGGGTTGGGTTAGCCATATATATTCATTCACTCATTACTGTAAGAACACCTGTAGTAACACATGTAATGTCTCTTATATCTGATGAAGATTTGGGGAAAAAAGAAGTCCAAACTTGTGTTAACAGTGCTATATATTCTTGGAAAAGGTTTATTTCCATACACAATGGGAAAAGAAAGACTCTAAGAGTGTTTGGCTGTGCTGGACAGGCTTAATAGATGACACCAATAGGTTCATGTGTTTTTTCCAGACTAACATTTAGGGCAGTGTCTGCAAGTGCTACACAACCCAAAAGCAATTTAAGACCTGCTTTTGGGAGATAGATCTCCCTGCTCTTCAGAGCTTTCTACCACAATATCAATACATCATCCCTTTGGAAAAATGAGACTGGGCTCAAACATTAACTTTACCTCAACTTGCTGAAGAGTTTTTTGAGAGTTGAAAGGCAGAGATATAAGAAATAAATTGTTCTGTAAGAAGAACTTCACATCACATAACCTGGACATCATATGGGAAATGAAAAACATAAAGCAGCTGATATGCAAAATGTTATGTGTAGTAGAAATACCCACATGGAAAACAAAGGGCTATTACTGTAATCCTAAAAAAACAAAATAAATCGAGTTAGTAGGTAGTTGTTGGGGTTTGTAGTGAAAACTCTAGAGCCACAGTGTTCTGGATCAAATGCAAATGCAGTAGCCTGGCTGCAACGGAATATGTTGTGTGAGGAACAGCTGAGGGATCTCGAGCAGTTTAGTGAAACGAGGGGGTCCCTGCGAGGGGCTAGCCGAGTCAATGACATGCACACCAACATGGCTAAAATGCCGAGCTTGTTTATTCCCGTAATCGCTTTGCTTATATACAGTTATGCCCTGTCCACGCGGCATCGAGTATATGCTTGTTGGGTACTTGGCCTTTGTCACGCACAGCTGTCCTCTAGCCCATTGGCCATCATATGACAAACTACCTGATCGGACGCCCCCTCCAGCCACCCCCTGACACGGCCCTTCTTCCCTGGTTCCCACATTCTGGTTAACATTCCTCTGTAATTGGAACTTCACTGCTCTTCCCTGCTTATCACCTTAAAGGCCATTCCTAGGGTAGATATTTTTGGCTCAGTGCAGGTTGTCCACAGCGTGCAGCACCAAGTCCATTAAGAACTCATCTACAGTTTAGCTTGGAGAGGAGGAGGTTGAGGAGAGACCTTACTGCTCTCTACAAACTACTTGAAAGGAGGTTTTAGAGAGGTGGGGGTTGGCTTGTTCTCTCTAGTGGTGAGTGACCGGATGAGGGGAAATGGCCTTAAGCTGTGCCAGGAGAGATTCAGGTTGGATGTCAGGAGGAACATCTTTCCTGAAAAGGTTGTCAGGCACTGGAATAACCTGTCCAGGGAGGGGATGAGTCACCATCTTTGGAGGTTTCAGAGACGGGAAGATGTTGCATTGGGGGACAGTGTTTAGTGTTGATCGGCCTAGGAAGAGGCTGGGCTTGATGATGTCTTCCAGCCAAAACTATTCTATGATTCTATAAAAGAGCTTCTAAACTAGAACATCAGTGTAGATGAAAAAAAAAAGAAAAAATAAGAGAAAATTGGGGGGGTTGAGTTTTATTTGCTTTTCTCATGGATTTGTTTTTGAAGCAGAGCTGTTTCACCATTGAATAAGTGGGTTTTGTCTGTTAGTCAAGCTTGAGGGGCTTATACTTGAAAATAAAGGATTTGCTGGTTTTTTTAAGGAACATACTGTTAGAATTCTACCAAATTCCACCAGTACAGGCTGGGAGGTGATCTACTGGAAAGCAGTCCTGTGGAGAGGGACCTGGGGGTCCTGGTGGACAACAGGTTAACCATGGCACAGCAATGTGCCCTGGTGGCCAAGAAGGCCAATGGGATCCTGGGGTGTATTAGGAGGAGTGTGTCCAGCNGTGAGAACTATCAGTCGGGTTCAATTGAATTTTGTTTTCAGGAATCCTGTAGAATATTGCTGACTTGCAAACACTGACTAGTGTCTTTAGAGAGAGATGGTTTTCAGAATAGCACATAATCGTCATCATTAGGAAGTGTTACTTGGCTTTCACCATCAGAATAAAATAACTTTTGTGGTTTATGCCCTAATTAGAGTCATAGAATCATCATGGCTGGAAAGCACCTCCAAGATCATCAAGTCCAAACCTCATCCCAACTGCTCCCTAACCCCACACCATGGACTCAAGTGCTCTAGCTACTTGCTTTTTAAACATCTCCAGGGATGGGGACTCCACCAGCTCCCTGGGCAGCCTATTCCAGTGCCCAAACACTCTCTCAGGAAAGAACTTCTTCCTAATATCCAATCTAAACCTCCCTTGATGTTGCTTGAGGCCATTTCCCCTCATCCTATCTTAGTAATTTGGGAGAAGAAACCAGCACCAGCCTCATTACAGCTCCTTTTAGGTAGCTATAGAGAGTAGTAAGGTCTCATCTCAGCCTCCACCTCTCTAGACTAAATAATCCAAATTCCCTCAGCTGCTCCTCAATGAGTAGCCTCATTGCCCTTCTCTGGATCCACTCCAGCACCTAGATGCACAGTGAAACAGAAATGATTGGGGCAAACTAAACTGCAAGAGAGCTGCTCTATGAGAAATGGGAGGGGAATAGCTGGTATTCCATAAAAAACCTTCTGCACCTCTTTGTAGGGTAAAAAGGTCAAAAATCACTTGACTGGAGCATTTATGGGCTGCTTCATGTAGAACATGATTCTGAGGACAAGCTTACAGAGGTCTCGTTCACTTCAGTACTGTAATGTAACCTAAAGGATTACAAACCTCGTGTAAATCCAGAACACTTGTTTTCATAGTATAGATTACATGACCCAGAAGTTCCTGTGAGATGAAATGCCAGCACTTCTCTGCTTGGTATGCGGCAGCGATACCTGGCACTTTCAGACAGAAAGGCGTCAGAACGCATATCAAAGTCAGAGTCTGGATCTGGGCTTCAGAACTTTGACATGCTTGTAAATGCATTTGATCTGTTGAAATTTAAGTAGGAACAAGTAAAAGATTTTGCTGCAACGTCTGTCGTGTACGCAGAGAATAAATTCAGAGCATGGTTCTTTTATCTTTCAAGACTTGGAAGGAAGATTTCCCCAAATTCTGGACTCCCTGCAACTTTAGTGTGTGAAAATATACTCATCAGTTTGAGCTGTATAAACTTCATACCTGTGTAATCTAAGGGCTCTGTGGTAGTTGTCATACCTGTCCAAGGTTTTGGATAAATTAAGATGACTTAAGAAAGTTGTTTCAGCTTATCTTTACCTCAAGGACAGAGCTGGGTGTGGGTGCCCAGCCATGCCCATCCTAATGTGGTGTTGTCCTGGAAGAAAAGGCAGGTGACATGGACAGAGTCCTTCATTGTGATGCTCCCTTTCCAATAAAAGGAGCGAAAGGAGTGAACCAAGCTCTGAACTGGATGGTCAGCTCAACTATGAAGAGATGTGGAGAGAGTTTTTAGGATGCTCATCCTCACCCAAGTTATCAGTAAGTGAAGAGTGCTGATCTTCATCCGTATTATTGTAAATCTTCAGAATATTGCAATTTGTTTTCAGGATTTTGCGACTGAATTTTAAGTCATTTTGCTGAGGCTGAGAGGCAATGTAACAGGGGCTTGCCTTGACTATACAAGCTTCTGTTCACATGGGTGTGGAATCATAGAATCATAGAATGAGTTAGGTTGGAAGGGACCTCAGAGATCATCTAATCCAACCTCCCTGCCATGAGGAGGGCTGCCTCTTGACTAGACCCGGTGGCTCAAAGCCTCATCCAACCTGGTCTTGAACATCTCCAGGGAGAAGACTTCCACAGGCTCTCTGGGTAACCTATTTCAGTGTCTCGCCACCTCATAATGAAGAATTTCTTCCTAAGTTCTAATCTAAACCTGTTGTCTTTCAATTTAAAACCATTTCACCTTGTCCTGTCACTGGACCCTCTTGTAAGAAGACCGTCTCCAGCCTTCCTGTAGTTTCCCTTCAAATATTGGCAAGACGTTATAAGGCCACCTTGAAGCCTTCTTTTTTCTAGGCTGGAAAATCCCAGCTCCCTCAGCTTGTCGTTATAACAGAGATGCTCCAGCCCCTGGCTCATCCTTGTAGCCTTCCTCTGGACCTGGAAGGGCTTGGAACCTAGATCTCTGGAGATGATCTAGTCCAACCTCCAGTGTTCAACCTTATAGCCCTGGGGAGTGGAGGATTCTAACTCTAGAGGGTCAGAACATGTGTGTTTAATCTGCCTGTAGTGTCACATTTGCTCACCAGATGCATTTCACTGAATATTATGAGGGAAGAGTAGAGTTGAGCTAGGCATGTTCGCTGGGACATCATGTAATCCCTTCTATAAATGGCAGTTTTGTGTTGGGGAGGGAGGGGAGCTGCTGAAATGTCAACTGCTCTGCATGAAACTCCAGGGACACAGGATTTACAGTCCTGAACGGAATCCAGGCAAACTCTGAATTCCAGATTGTCAGTGTGAAATAGCTGTCTGCTGTCAGTCTGCCAGCAGTGATGAAGATGTACTTTGTGTGCCTCATGAATGCTAAATCCCATGTAAAGTTCACATGGAAAGTTCCATGCACACTGGTCCTGTTTGTTCTTCTGGTTGCTCTCTCCTGGTTCCACATGTCAACACTACAAAAGAAGCTTCCAACAGTTTAAATTGTATGAAAGAATTTAATGGAGGGAGATGGAGCTCCTAGAGGAGTTAATGTGACATTCAGTGCAAATTCCCTTATTGATTGATCTCAAATGACTTTGCCTGAGGATTCAAAGATTAAAGAACCACTTAGCTGTTTTATTCTAAGTAACTCCTGCATTGCTCTGCTTCCTGCCCCTCAGTACACACCAGAGTCATTTAAAATGGCAGAATTGATACTTGATGCTGGTGGATTTACCAGTTACATCTGTACAGTTAAACTGAAAGTTGCTTGGGCTGTTCTCAGGCACAGAGGTCAGCTGGTGTGGAAAAAGCCATGAAAACTCCATAACTGTGTTATGGAACTGTTCTACCCTCCAGCACAAAGGACAAGAGGGCAACGGTCAAGCTATCCTCTTGTTTTCTTCTGGGAAAGATCATAGGATCATAGGATGTTAGAGGTTGGAAGGGACCCAAGAGATCATCGAGTCCAACCCCCCTGCCGGAGCAGGACATCTGCTGTCTCCAGAACCAGGGGATAGTTTGCTTCATTTCATAGTACCGTTGTGCCTTTGAATAGGGATGGTCTTACCTTAACTGCTTCTAAAAGCCAATAATTGAGCCCAAGATGTTGGGCAACAACCGATAATGAAATAACAAGATTCTTCCTACCTGAACATCTCTGCTTCACTCACTGAACACATAAATCAACATAAGGCAGAACTGTGCACAAATAAATAACATCAACCCTTCTGATTACCTTCTGTACCCAGGGGGAGAGCAGGTCTGTGCAGGAAGGCTAAATATTTAGTGTGAAGAAGAAAAGGCAGAGGTAGAAGGTGGAGCTGTGAGGTGCAGGTTTAGAAGTAGTGATGGATGCCGTAAGGTCAGTTAAAGTCCAAAAGTTAAAACACATTATGGGCACAGCTGAGCAGTTTCGGAGAAGGAGCCACAGATAACAGATCATTAGGGGTTGGAAGGGACCTCCAGGGGTCATCAAGTTCAACCTCAACAAAAGTAAACTGTGGCAGATCCTGGAGGAAAAATAGCAATGGTAAAACCTGGGCAACCTGGACTGGTGAGAGGTGTCCCTGCCCATGGGCAAGGAGTTGAAAGTGGAAGACCTCCGGCGTGTCCCTTCCAACCCAAACCAGTCTGTGATTCTATGACGACAAAATAGGGGATTATAGAATGGCTAAAGCAGATGGAAATGATCAGACCAGGGTTTTGAAGAAGCAGAAAGTCTTGCATAGACCACGAAAGTGGGTTAATAAAATTTGGTCATTTGAAAAAAGTGAATCCCTTTAATCAAATAAAACCTATCTGGAGGACTATGAAAAAAATTAATACCTGAATTTCTACTGTGTAGCAAGTGCTTTGTAATGAAATTCTAGCCTGCTGGATCCCTTTTCTGACAGATATGAGAACGCCTGCCTCGTTGCATAATTAGCAAGAGAGAAATGCTCCTTTCTAATAGATATATAAAGCAATAAGGATATTTTAACATTCCTGTCAAATTGCTCCGTGCAAATTACCTAATCAGATACCGCAGCTACATAATGTAATGTTAAACCAGCAGAATTACACCATTACAGAAATCAACTAGCCCTGTTCCCAATTGCAGGGTTTTCTAATTACAGGGTTTCTTCATCAGCCCACTCCATGCTGTCACATCTCTTTGGAATTGTTACACGCATTGCTCTCTGTATATGTTTCCTCATCTTTAATGCCTGTTTTTAGGATTATTTTTTTCCTGGAAATAGGTTTTTTGGTGAGTACTGATGCTGGCATGTTGTGTGTATACTTGTTAGGGTAATGGCAAAGCAGAGCTTCTCCAGACCCCTGGGGGTTTTTTTAAGGAGAAACTGGAAGCAGACCACAAAAACCTGAATGTTGAGAGATGCTCTGAGGGCTAGACTCAGGCTATTGCCAAACAGTGTAAGAGTGCTGTGGGTAAGTAGGTTTTTAAAGGAAATGTGGTTAAATGTGATCCTCAGCAGCAAGTTACTCTTTAAATACTTAGAAATAACATGAAAATTAATAGGAGAGATATAGAATAAATATTTATGAAGACTTAAACATTTTATATAATAAATATGTATAAATTAATATCACAACCAAATGTTACAGAGCGTTCAGACCTCAAGTTGCATCAAGGGAGATTTATATTGGATCTTAGGAAGTAGATCTTTCTTGAGAGAGTGATTGGGTACTGCTACAGGCTGCCCAGGGAGGTGGTGGAGTCCCCATCCCTGGAGATGTTTAAAAAGCAAGTAGCTAGAGCACTTGAGGCCATGGTCTAGGGGTTAGGGAGCTGTTGGGATGAGGACTGGACTTGATGATCCTGGAGGTCCTTTCCAGCCATGATGTTTCTATGACCTGAATCATATTGGTGTCAGTAAGATATGAATGTCTTGGTTCCCTTGCAATGCAACTAGCTTGTCCCTGGTGGTTCATCTCTTCTGGTGCAAGGAAGATATTATGCAAGTGATGGTCCCCTTTGTGCATGGAGCAGAAGGGGATAAGCAAGGCATTTGTTTGGTACCAACTGGAAGGAAGTTTGTCTGCATACAATGTGTGAACACCCACATGGCTTCCATCAGCTGTACTGCAGCCTGACCAGCACAAAGGATGACCTGTGCAAACATTTGACAGTGTCCTGCATGACATTCTGAGCTCTAAACTGAAATGATATGTATTTGATGAATGTACCACTCACTGGATAAGGAGCTGGCTGGATGGTCGCACTCAAAGAGTTCCAATCAGTGGCTCAGTGTCCAAATGGAGAGGCGTAATGAGGAATCCTCCTTAAGGGTCAGTACTGGGATCAGTACTGTTTAACATCTTTATCAAAGACACTGATAATAGAATTGAATGCATCCTCAGTCAGTTTGCTGATGACACCAAACTGTGTGGTGAAGTCAACACACTGGACAGAAGGGAGGCCATCCAGAGGGACCTTGCCAGGATTGATAAGAGGGCTCCTGAAACTTGGATCAAGTTCAACAAGGGCAGATGCAAGGTTCTGCACCTGGGTCTAGGCAATACCATGTATCAATACAGATTGGGAGGAGAAAGGATTGAGAACAGCCCTGAGGAGAAGGACTTGGGGAGGGTGGTGGTGGACCAGAAGTTGAACTGGAGCTGTCAGTGTGCACTTGCAGCCCAGAAAGCCAACTGGTTTCTGAGCTGCATCAAAAGAAGCAGTGACAGTCGGTCCAGAGAGGTGATTCTCCTCCTCTGCTCTGCACTGGTGAGACCCCACCTGAAGTACTGGGTCCACTTCTGGAGTCCTCAACAGCAGAAGGACACAGAGCTCCTGGAATGTATCCAGAGGAGAGAAACTCAAATGATCAGAGGGCTGGAACATCTGCCCTGTGAGGACAGGCTGAGAAAGTTGGGGTTGTTCAATCTGGAGAAGAGGAGGCTCTCAGGTGACCTTCTAGCAGCTTTCCAATATCTAAAGGGGGCTACAAGAGAGCTGGGGGAGGGCTTTTGACACAGGTGTGTAGTGAGAGGACAAAACATTTTCTTCCTAGGAAAACACCACTTCAGTCATGGTCTGCTCTTCCAAAATAACAAATCCCCATGCAGTTTCACTGGAACGCACTGGTTTGATGAAATGTGAATATTTTGCAGTTTTCATTTCAGTCAAGCCAAAGCAGGGCACTGACAGGTTCCTGCTGGGTCTTTGGCTGCCTCTGCTGCTCAGCCTTTGCTGAGCTGCCTGGCAGGTTGACAGGCCAGAGCGCACCTGAAAAAATGGAGGTTTGGGCTCCTTGTGAGGTGAAACTCTGGGAGAACACATGATGCTCTAGGCAGAGGATCTTGCTTTGCTTCCTGATCTGTGACAAGAGAACGTAACTGTGAGTGCAGCTTTACAGACAGCTCTGCAGAGATAGACAGGGGAAAATGACATTTTTATAATGTGTGAAAGGGAAACCTGCCATGTGAAAAAGCATTTTGTGTCTCGGTTTGAGAAGAAAGCAAACATACTAGTTGTATTGGCTTAAAATGCTAAAAGTTCACATTGCTGCTGCTTAATAGCAAAGTCCAAACTTAAGATTACAATCTACTTCCACAGTAATGGGTTTGCTGTGAGGCTTTGTCAGCAACCAAAAATTATCTACTCTAAATCTTGTTAGCACATATGAATTAGAAAATTGGGAAATTCTTATGTGAAGTACATCAAGTGAAAAGTAGAAGGTTGTCCTGTTATTCTGAATGTGTTGAAGGCAAGGAAAAAATAAGCTGTGGAGCCTCAATGCAGTACTCAGGAATAAAACGTTAGTCTGACTTCTGAAATGAAACTGTGAAATCTTCAAATAACTTCACAGTGGTCATAGAAAAGAATCACAGAATTATTATTGAGGATAGAAAAGCCCTCTAAGCTCATCCAGCCCAGACCAGAACCTTACATCATCACATCAGCCAGACCAAGGCACTAAGGGCCACAGCCAGTCTATCTTTAAACACTTCCAGGAATGGGGAATCCACCACTGTCCTACACAATCCATTCCAGTGTCTGATCACACTTTCCATGAGGAAGGGCTTCCTAATATCCAACCTAACTCTCCCCTGACGTAGCTTCAGGCCTTACCCTTTTGTCCTGTCACTAGTTGCCTGAGAGAAGAGCCTGACCCCCACCTGACTACAACCTCCCCTCAGAGAGCTGTAGAGAGTAATAGGGTCTCCCTGAGTCTCCTCTTCTCCAGGCTAAACATCCCCAACTCCCTCCGCCTTTCATCATCAAACTTCCCCTCCAGTCCCTTCCCCAGCCTCATTGCACCTCTGACCCTGCTCCAGCCCCTTCATCTCTTTCTTGAAGTGAGGGGCCCAGAACTGCCTCCAGTACTTGAGGGGAGGCCTCACCAGTGCCCAGTACAGGGGGAGAATTACATCCCTAGTCCTGCTGGCCACACCATTGCTGATCCGAGCCAGGATGCCATTGGCCTTTTGTGCCACCTGGGCACCCTGCTGGCTCCTATTCAGCCAGCTGCCAACCAGTACTGCCAGGCCCCTCTCTGCCAGGCCACTCTCCAGCCCCTCAGTCTCCAAGTGGCAAAATATTAATTGGGCTCTACTAATAGGGATTGTACCAACCAGTCTGGTGGATGCCAATGTTTGTGGTATTAGAGTGAGTTAATTCAGCATTAGATTTGGTTCTTTTGCAGACAGAATGTTTCCGTTTGGAAAACACAGCCCTCTCCCACCACCACTATCCTGATCTTCCATTCAAGTCTGTGATCTCCGTTGTCTTTTGCTGTTGGCATTTCCAGTGTCTGCAGTCCTGCCTCCCGGTAAAGACTGAAAAAACAGACAGAACATGGGATCTTTCTCTTTAGAGCCAGAAACTCCTTGCAACTTCCCTTTCCTGAGGTTGCACTGGACTTGATGTCTTTTGTTTTGCTCCTGAGCAATGGTTTGATTGAAATGCAAATGTGTTCTGAGCAATATTTTTCTAAGAGGGATTTCGTTCAGGCATGTCTCCTCTCTCAGTTTTATATATGCCTGCAATGTTTGCTCTAAGAGAATGAAATGAATTTGCAATGTCATCTTGTAAATACGTCTTCAGACCTTGTTAGTGCTCATCCCATTTTGATCAGCTTCCTGCTGCTCTGCTAAGCCCCTGATTTCTGCTCATTTCTTAATGTCAAGCAGCAAGTGACTGTGAACACGATCTTTCAGCATCACAGGAAAATGTTTCCTTGCAGCTATCGCTCTGCAATTTTTATCCCATCTAGGGTGTACATCATACAAACTTTTCTTAGCGCTGTTTTCCCTTCCCTCCCAAAGATTTTGGGGTCTGGTTTCTTAGCTTGCCCTTGAGCTCTACTGCAATTTCCCCTAGTATTCTAAGCAGGTATTTTTCCGTTCAGTGCAAATGTCAGCATGCAGCTCTCTCTCCTTCCTGTCTGCTTTGGGCTGCTCCTCCTTCCACAGTCTGTCTACATCTTTTTCTGTCTATGCTCCTCCATCCCTTCCATAGACTTTGTTGCGAAAGTTCTGTACTTCAGGCACTTTCCTGATCCTACCAGCGCTTGCTGGTTACAATTTACTTTGTATTTCTTCTTAGAGTCATATATTTGAGTTTCTTCTTCTTTGTTATGTCTTTTGTATTCACAGGGAATGGACGGATGTCCACATTATGGGCCACTGTCTCTTCAGTGATCACCCTTAGCCCCATCTCTTTGACTTGCTGGCTATGGCCTCATTATTTCTTTCTGGTTCAATACCAGTTACCCATCAGTGGCTTTTCCTCCCTCAAGTAACATAGATCTGCTTTTTATCCTTTCAAGCCTTTTTGTTTTATTTCAGATCCAGTGTGTGATGTCTACTGGGAGCAGCTAATACTTGCCCTCCTCTTCCTTTCATAGAAATGAGTAGTAATTCAATATGGAAAGTTTTTAAATAAAAATAAATTCCCTGAAAAAAACAGGTTGAACTGTGTTTTCCCTTAACTCACTTTGTAATCATATCCTCTTAATTTTGCCAGTTACATTGATGTCTAACAAAAGAGCAGTTTTTATAAAAAGCTGTTTAATTGCCAATTATTACCAGCATTCCTGTAGTGTTGCTACAAAAAACCCACCAATTTCTCAGTGAGAAAAAAATTTTCCCTGTGCTTTTGGCTCTTGAGTAAGCTAAAAGGGCTTGAAATGAAGCAGGGGTCAAAAAAGAACCTGCGTTTAGCTTGATCAAAAGCAGAAGCCAATCAGTAGACCAGCAGCTACTGTATGGTTTAGGCTGACTTCGGTGATCCTGCTGGCAATATGGCATTTGGGATGGCCATAGGGGAAATCTAGAAGGTGTGTTCCATTCTCTAGGAACCATGTGGAATATTTTAGATTGGCTCTAATTAAAATAGGCAAGTAAAATCCTCAAGTTAAAGCTTACTTCTCTTTCCTGACCCACCAGCCCATAAACTAGATGCTTTCCCATCTCTGGTTCAACAGGGATTCAGGGTTTCCACCACAGCATGAAGATTAGAATCTAGCGTTGTATGGTTCTTGGATTAGTTACTGCTCAGTGATTTTCAGCATTTTCTCTGTCCCCTTAGGAACTACCTCCTGCTTTTAATGTGTCATTACAATTATCTTCAAGGCCGTAGAATACACAGGATCATAGTCTGATTCAATTTGTTATTTCACTGTTTGTTTCATGCACGAAACTCACCCTAGGGCAAATGCAATAGTTCTCTGTTCTGCTTCCTGATTTGTAGTCCAGGGACCAGGAGATGATGATCATAAAATCATAGAGTTTGAAGAGACCTCCAAAGGACCACCAATGGCCATCTAGTTCAATCCCCCTGCAACAAGCAGGGACATAGAATCATAGAATCATTACGGGTTGGAAGGGACCTCGAAAGATCATCTAGTCCAATCCCCCTGACACAGCAGGATCACCTGGACCAAATCACACAGGAACACATCAATGCAGGCCTTGAACATCTCCAGTGAAGGAGACTCCACAACCACCCTGGGCAACCTGTTCCAGTGCTCTGTCATCCTCACTGTGAAGAAGTTCCTTCTCAGGTTGATGTGGAACCTTCTATGTTCCAGCTTACAACCATTGCCCCTCGTCCTATCACTACATGACACTGAGAACAGCCCAGCTCCATCCTCCTGACACCCACCCCTCAAATATTTGTAGACATTAATGAGGCCACCCCTAAGTCTCCTCCAAGCTAAAGAGACCCAGCTCCCTCAGCCTCTCCTCGTAAGGGAGGTGCTCCACCTCCTTCATCATCTTCGTTGCCCTTTGCTGGACCCTCTCCAGCAGCTCCACATCCCTCTTGAACTGAGGAGCCCAGAACTGGACACAACACTCCAGGTGTGGTCTCAGCAGGGCAGAGTAGAGGGGGAGAAGAACCTCTCGATCTGCTAACCACTCCCCTTCCGATCCACCCCGAATGCTGTTGGCCCTCTTGGCCACAAAAGCACATTGCTGGCTCATAGCCATCCTGCTGTCCACCAGGACATGACTCACTAGAACAGATTACCCAGAGCCCCATCCAGCCTGACCTTGAATGGCTCCAAGGATGGGACCCCCACCACCTCTCTAGGCAGCCTGTTCCAGGGATCCCCCACCCTCAGATTCAGGAACCCTTTCCTCATGTCTCACTTAAATCTACCCTTTCCAACTTAAAACCATGACCCCTCATTCCTTGCTCTATTGGACAGTTCTTCCCCAGCCTTCTGATAGACTTCTTTCAGGGACTGGAAGGTCATTATAAGGCTCCCCTGATAGTCTGATGGTGGTCTGGGATGATAGAACACAGCAAACAGATCGGTGCTCACTCTGCTACTCCACTGCAAGAAGAATATGTGGTTTGAGGGGTTTTTTTCTGTACAGTCTTCTTTAGCTCCGGCTCAGAGCCACAAAACTGCTGGCAAACACGTTGTGTCTGTGTAGCAGTGAGATCAGCGAGGTGGTGTCTTGTTGCGTTTGACACAGCAGTAAGACACAAGCTCTCATCTATCCCAAAGTTGTAGTCTGGGATGGCTACTTAATGATTTCTTCCAGCTGGTGGAAGTGTATGTGTGTTTAATAAAACCTATTTTAAATGATAATCTAAGTGCTGTTGTGCTTTGTGGCAACTGCAGTGGGAAATCTCTGTTGGTTCCTGAAATCGATTTCTGCTGAAACGCTAGATAGAAGTGTAATTGCATGATCCATATAATTGCATGTTGCCCTCTCATATGCATTCAGATCTGATTAAAATAATCTCTTCTGCCATCCTGTTTGTATGTTTGTAAGGGTCAAATGTGATATGACCCTTCAGCTGCAGGATATGGGGGACTTCCTGCTGCATCCATAATAAGATACACATGGAAACCTTCCTGCTTCCAGGATGACATCTTTGACTCTCTTGGGTTTCGGGCATATTTTTTTCTTAGCTGCTTGCCTTCAACTTCTGGTGCCCAATCTTGCGGAGCCAGAGGATAAAGCATGAAGCTAACTGGAAAGATGGGGTATTGCCTTGATAATGTGTAGTATCAGAATCGTAGAATCAAGATTGGAAAAGACCTTCCAGATCATCAAGTCCAACCATCCATCCTACAACCCCAAACCACTAATCCATCTCCTGAATCACCCTGTCTACCCCTTTTTTGAGCCCCTCCATATCACTCTCTGAAATGGATAAAAAACTGTCTGGATGGCCAATCCGAAAGGGTGATAGTGAACTGATATGTGGTCACCAGTGGTGTTCCCCAAGGTTTGGTACTGGGGTCTGTTCTCTTTAATATCTTTATTAATTACCTGGATGAGGGCACTGAGTGCACCATTAGTAAATTTGTAGATAACGCCAAGCTAGGTGAGCATCGGTCTGCTAGAGGGTAGGGAAGCTTTACAGTGGGATCTAGACAGGTTAGACCAATGGGCTAAGGCTGATCATATGAGGCTGCACAAGGCCAAGTGCTGGGTCTTGCACTTGGATCATAACATCCTCATAGTAGGCTACAGACTGGGGATGTGTGGTTAGAAAGAAGCAAGTTGGAAAAGAACCTGCGAGTACGGGTCAATAGTTGACTAAATATGAGTCAGCAGCGTGTGCAGGTGGCCAGGAAGGACGTAAGGATCCTGGTTGTATTACAAACACTGTGGCCAGCAGGAATAGGGAGGTGATCATCGACCTGTACTCCACACTGGTGAAGCTGCATCTCAAATACTGGGTCCATTTTTGGGTACCCCAGCATAAGAAAGACATTGAGGTGTTGGAGTGAGGACAAAGAAGGGCAACAAAGCTGATTAAGGGGTTGGAGCACATGGACTCAAGAAAAGAGGCTGAGGGCATCATCATTGCTCTTCACAACTATGTGAAAGGAGGTTGGAGCGAAGAGGCTGTCCCCACTTCTTCTCCCTGCTGGCAAGCAACAGAACCAGAAGAAAGGGTTGCAAGTTGCACCACAGGAAGTTTGGACTGGATATGAGGAAACATTTTTTCACTGAAAGGAATAGCCTACCCAGGACAGTGCTGAAGTCTCCATTCCTGCAGGAATTTAAACAGCATGTGGACCTAGTGCTTAGGGGCACTGGTTAGGAGTGAGCTAGCAGTGTCAGATCCACGGTTGGACTAGACGATCTTGAAGGTTTCTTGCAGCCAAAGACATTCTGTGATTCTGTGGAATGTTGTTAGTTGATTGTCTGTCTTGATCTTCATGCTCAGGTTGCATTTGGTTCACTGTAGTTACCAATGGGGTGGGATGTACAATCCCCTTTATTTTTCCCCTCTCTTTAAACACCACAACTAGTACCCTGCTGAAGTAGCTGCTGGATGTGTAAACCTGCCAAAATCCACAAGAAAGCCAGAACACCGTGTGTGAAGTGTGTTTGCAAGTAATTTTGACAAATACCTTTTATGTTCCAGGGAAGTCAGGAGGACCCATTTTCTCTTTGAGAAGTGTAGTGACATATTGCATTTAATGTAGATTGATGCATCTAGGCATAAAAGAACTGTGTGGACAGTGGCTTTCTGATACCACGTAAGGGGTTCATCATTTTCCTCCTTCCTGTTTTAATGTGGAACAGGAAGAACTGGAAACGTGCAGCTCTGCAGGATAGTAGATATGTGAAGCAGCAAAGTTTTTGATTCAGGGCTGAGTCTGAGTAGATATGAATTTAATTCCTAGGATGTTCATTTAAACCAATAATTTTGTTGTTTGAAGCCAGGGTGTTGTCTTTAGGCAAAGATGCAAAAATTACTGTAGTATCTGTTCCTGCCTCTTTGACACTGCTGCTCTTTGTATCTTTCTGTCTCTTCTGAAAATCCAAAAGCTTCCCAAGCTGGGTGAAGGTTGGTTAGAAAGGATATGAAGCACTTAAAGCATGTGAACTAAGAGACTCTTTGTCAGCACAAAACCAGGGGAGACTTCAGATTTGTTCTCTGTAACTTCTGCATAACCAGAATCGATTAGGTGAAATGAGTTGGCGTATTCATCCTCTTTTATCTGTTTCGCAGTAACCTCCTCCACCAAATCAATAATGTTGAGGCTATTAGCAGCCTCTGGAAAGGCCAAGGATAATACAATATTGAAAATATGTGGGTGAGGTGATAAAGACTGGATGATGGGAGTACGTGGGTATTTCTAGGCAGGCTCTGGTTGACTTCAAACACCTGCTTTTGTTATTCCATGAGTTAAGGTGCACTGATTTATTTTTCTCATAAACGTTTTTAACCAATTCTCATCTCAGAATTCTGATCTTGGTACAGTCAAACAGAAGAGTTACACTGGATTAATATGGGCAGATCAGTTCCTTTCCATTTCTTATTACTCTGTTCCCATGCAGTCAGAATCCTGAGAGCCTCTGGGGAAGACTTCAGGCAGCGTGAAATGAACTCAGCCTGGCAGTAGCTTCTCCTGTTGCCAGGTCCAAAACTCAGAGCCAACCAGGATTCTTCAAAATGAAATAAATTTTCCTGCATGGACAGGGATTTGGATCCATTCCCCTTTTGTACAGCATCTCTCACATCTTGCAGATGTTGCATCTTTGTTCTTTAAAAATGAAGACCAGGCGGAAATGAAGCTCTGTGGTCAAACAAAAGTAGATAAAGCGTTATTAGCTTTCCTGGCCTTCCCCGTTGTTTGTCTCCTCCCATTGTAACCGTATTTTAACAGATTTTTTTCCTAGATCTGAGATTTTGTAGACTCTAATCTGATTTGTCATGACAACCGCAATTGGTCTGCACATCACTGGTTTAATGGAATGATCTTGTTAAACTAGTAGTCATGGGATGACATGGTAGAGGGCAGTGCTGGTGGGACTTAGCAGATGCATGTGCCCTAAAGACAGGTTACATCTTTCTACAACATCATGCCAAGGTCGGTATTTCTTTCTCTTAGAAGAGATGCCTCCTTCTTTTTTTTCATTTCACTGGTTACCTTTTGATCATAGAATCATCATGGCTGGAAAGGACCTTCAGGATCATCAAGTCCAGCCCTCATCCCAACATCTCCCTAACCCCCAGACAATGGCCTCAAGAGCTCTGGCTACTTAATTTTTAAACACCTCCAGAGACAGTGACTCCACCAGCTCCCTGGGCAGCCTGATCCAGCAGTGCATATGGATTATGTCCATCTTGTTTGTACATGCTGCTCCTTTGCTTTCAGACAGCATTTACCAACCCTCAAAAAGCAGCTTTTCTCATTGTGATGGGATGGCAAAGTCTCAGGTTTACTTCTGGATCACAGAAACAAGGCTTTCCATAGGGCCTGTTTTCCAGCCCTCTCCCCAGTCTTGTTGCCCTTCTCTGGCCCTGCTCCAGCTCAACAGCCTTCTTATCCTGTGCCACCCAAAACTGGACCCAGTACTCAAGTTGTGGTCTTACAAGTGCAGAGCACAGGGCCAAAGTTTGTGGCTTGTATTGTTTCTGTGAATTTTGAGGGAAATGATCATGGTCCTTTATTTAGAACCACCATAAGTTGTGTTTTCCCTTGGGTTTATCTTGGTTCATCACCTACAGCGCAGTTGCAGAATAGGTATGAAACTCTGCAGGAGGAACAGGTCATCAGCAAGGATGAGAACTCAAAAAGCCTAGTTGCTGCACCAAAGACAGGT
>VXBP01004625.1:0-14360 GCA_013400115.1 Rhinopomastus cyanomelas
AATCCGTAATGATTCTGTGATTCTATGATTCTATATGATGCACTGTTTTGTTTTGACCAGTGTTATTTTTTTCTCCATGTTGAAGGAGATGAAAGAACACATGAGAAGTATGCTTCACCACAGAGAACTTGAAAACCTGAAGGGCAGGTATGACAACAGTCTTGCATCCTTCTTCTGTGTGCATTTTGTATGGAAGAAGGTCCTGTTTCTTGTAGAAGCTGGACTGCAGAGTTTATTTTTGTGTGTCACTTATTTGCATTCCTTATGCTAGAGCTGGCAATGAAGATTATGTTTTAGTGTTAGAAACTCAGGTGGCAAACAGTGACGTGATAGAAAGCTCTCCTGTATTTCTTGGACTGCAGTGAAATAAAATTAAAGAACATCTTTTCTAGGTCTTGGTGGTTTGATGCTTGATTTCTTGGAAGCACTAGAATTCTGCCTTTGGTGTTTTCCTTCTGGGTTTATCTGCAGCCTTTGGAAAGCAGGGACAGGGAGTTAAGGGGTATTTGAAATATCATCCTGATAATATGGAAGCAGGTTTTAACCAGCGTGCACTTAAAAGTGCCTTCAATTGTACAGGTTTTGAGGTAGCCAGATGTCATTGGTGCCAGAACCCAGGAGAACTAACTCAAGACCAATCTGGCCTGTGTTTTTAACCCAGGACACCACAGAGAAAGTCTACACTTAAGTATTTGATATCTACACTAATTTTTAGTCATCTTGCGGCACAAACTTTGTATGGAAGTGCTAAATCTCTTTTAAACACCCTGTAAAGGACTAGGAGGTGATCGTCTTTCAACTCGTAAAGGTGTGGGAGATCCATTTTGACAGGACACCTACTTTGCATCAGGGAAGAAAACCTGTAGACTACTTGTGTTTGTCTGTTACCCTTTTGTTCATACAACTTTTCTCTTGTCTAAGGTCAGAGCAGCTGTTAGGGTCCAGGCTCTTTTTTAAAGAGTTCAATGTTAAAGGAGGCTGCGTGAAATTAAGAGCTTGATTTCTTAATTTGCTGAAGCATAATGTTTTAATTATTTTGTTATTAAATGATTTTCTAAGCTTGTTATGATGTTAGAAACTAATTTCGTTTTACTAACATTTTATGCTCAAAACATACATAAGTGTCCACATTTGGAAAACAAGATTCTGTTGCAGTCATGCCACAGATGAAGACATTTGTTTGAGCCAGCTGCGTGGTATTTTATCCTGTTATAATGCTGTTATTGTGCTGCTGTTAAAAGACTTTAGTGTGGGGCATGCCATGGGATGGTTTCTTCTCCCAAATTACTGATGAGAGGGAAAAGCCTCAAGTTGTGTCAGGGGAGGTTTAGATTGGATAATAGGAAGAAGATTTTTCTTGAGACAGTAGTTGGGCGCTGGAATAGGGGCACAGGCTGCTCAGGGAAGTGGTGGAGTCACCGTGCCCTGGAGGTGTTTAAGAAACTAGTATATAGAGCACATGAGACTGTGGTCTAGTGGTCAGGGAGATGTTGGGATGAAGGTCGGAGTTGATGATCCTAGAGGTCCTTTCCCGCCATGATGATTCTATAATGTGTAGATGTGCATTTATGAATTAGATGGCAGCGTTAGAGAAAGTATTGTGGAGGCAGGAAGTGAGTCCTAACTTGGTCCTGGTGAGTTATTTGCAGTGGACTCTGCTCTTACTAATTATTTTAAGAATTGTTTAACTGCCAAGCAT
Organism: Rhinopomastus cyanomelas; assembly: GCA_013400115.1. Lineage (NCBI taxonomy): Eukaryota > Metazoa > Chordata > Aves > Bucerotiformes > Rhinopomastidae > Rhinopomastus > Rhinopomastus cyanomelas. Next base: position 1,700 of record VXBP01004625.1, read on the forward strand.
ATTTTCCTTGTTTAGGTTTCTTATTAACAATGTATTTCCCTAACAACAGTATATTGAAAGGATTTGTCAGGATAATAAATAAGATATTTTTAGAAATCATTTTTTTTTAAAAAAAAGGTTTAAAAATGTTGTAACCTAATCTAGTATTCACTGAAACATGAATAAAGCCATTTATATGGCACAGCTGTGAACTTTTTTCAGATGAAATATTTTCTGTATTTTTTTAAGATAAGCCCCTTAAAGTGGAGAGCAGCCCTCATGCACGTTTGAACCAAATAAAGTGCAGTGACTTACAGGCACTCTCCGATCGCACTCTGTGCTGTGGAGTCTTTGGATTCCAGGCAGCAGTCTCAGCTGTCCCAGTTTAGATTATGTTGTATCAGGACTCGCTGTATCCATGTACTGCCTCCTCCCTTTTCTAAATTTTGCTGGGGGAAGGCTCAAGGCAAGGATTAAATGTAGACACTGTCACCAGGCTTCTCCAGTGCAGCTGGCACCATGGAAGGACTTCAGAGCAGCTCACGCTAGCTCTGTAAGCCTTCCACTCTGCCACTTCACTCATTAAGTTTCCTCTGAAAAGATTTTGAGTACAACAATTCAAGAAGAATTCCTTCTTCCAGTTAATTCAGCTTTATTATCCTTTATTATCAAGCCTTTCACCTCTTGATTGTTGGAAAAAAATCTTCTAAAAACTGACCATCAATAGCTAAACTTTGAAAGAAAAACTCGGAGAACCAAAGTAACTTAGAGATACTGAGCAAAACCTAGTTGCCTGGAATTCAGAGCACATACAGAGGAAACAAAGACAGACCAGAGACACTTGCCATGCCTGTTGGCAAAGTTGAAAGTCCACCCTCTGCCTCTCTTCCTAGGGATAGCAACCATGAGTGCCAGGTGTGCAGAGTAACAGTGGTGGGTTTGTCGGCATATGCCAAGCACATCTCCAGCCAACTGCACAAAGACAATGTTGATGCCCGTGACAGGAAAGAGGAAGAAGAGGCAGAAGAAGAATACTTTGACAAAGAACTGCTTCAACTAATCAAGCAAAGGAAGGAACGGAACCGGTGAGTTTTCCTTTCTCCTCTGAAATGGTAGAATTGCTTTAACACAGTTAGGATACGCTCCTAAGGCTTGAGAGCTTGTGAAGTGTCACTTGCCTGTGGTTACCGTGCTTGTTGTAAGAACAGTCCCAGAGATCCATGTGGGTATTGTAGTTTCAACATGTAGTTCTGCTGAATCTTCTGGTTCTGTTGATCTAGTAAAGAAACATGACTATTCTCTGTTATGAGTAAAAACAGTCCTCAGTGTAGAATATTGTGTTTTGAGAGCCCTACTGTTTTTACTTTAATATTTGATACCCACTTATCTGAAAGATTTCTTTAATATTGCTGTAGTGCTAATGTTTTTGGGTGGGGGGTTTTCTGTACAAACTTGACCTATAAGAAACTGTTGCTGAACATACTCTAATCTTAAAACCTTAATCTTACCCTTTTTGAAATGGACAGATTGTTCTGTCAATGGCCACCTGAAATGCCATAATTCTTGAATGAAAATTTTATCTTTCTGCTTATCATTAGCTGAACATAATTCTAATTGATCACTATGAAGTAAAAGGGTGCAGAGATAGCACTAAGTATTGCCTTTTATTCTGTGTGACTCTGCAAGCTCACGTTGCTGGTATGATGTTCCAGCAGGGAACATATTGTTTGAATAGATTTAAGGCATGGCAATGGCATAATTAGAGAGGTGTAGGGTTTTGCAATGAAGCTCTTGCTTGCTGTGATTAGAAAGTTCAATTAGCATCTCAAGGCACACAAATCTATGAACACTTTGGTTTTGACCACTGGGATGTCCCTGTACTGCATGATGGCATTCATATTGGTCCGTCTAGGTAATAAGCAGTGTCATTTCTCCGGAGTTTATGGTACAGAAATGATGCTGTCAGTACAGTAGTGTTCTAAGGCAACTAAAATCTCAGAGAACCTTTCTCTGTTGGGTGCTGCTTTGGAGCAGTGTAAAAAGAAAGTACACAGATTAAGTTACTGAAATTGTTTCCATTAGATCATAATCTAGTTGAGTGAGCTCCTAGAATTCATAGTATCGCTCAGACATCATTTCTTTCAATTCTTTATCTTAAGCAGTAGGCTGTTCCCATTACTTACTTCCTAGAAGTTACTTGTGCTGCTTCTAGCAAAACTTGAACGTGCTGAAAAGTTAAAGGGTGGTACAACATTAATTTGCTCACATCAATTGCTTTTGAGCACAGCGTGAAAGTTAGCTCTCTCCATTATCCAGGGATCTAGAACGAATGGATTTCAGTAATGTCAGAATGCATCTCCATCATAGGTTTTTATGAAAAACTGTTATTAAAAACGCCTAATTTGGTAGAATATATACTGAGAACATTTAGTCTGCTGACCCTGTGAGTGGCTGTCTATGTTAAGGTAGCATTTATCTTTAAACATGCATGTGATGACTTACCACGTGTTCATGAGAAGCTGCCAAGCACCAGCACTATCCCAAGAGCAGCAGACAGTGCTTCTGGGAGGCTCGTGCAGACACAGCACTGCATGCTGTGCACTGTTTGATTCCAGTGCTTAAAACAAAGGAAAAGAGTTTTTTATCTGTGGTACAACTTTTGTGGTTCTTTTATATTCGTGTTTTCACTTAAGCTTTATAAACTGAGATGTCCTCTCTATCTGTTGCTTTCTCTAGTAAGCGGAATAACTGCTTTTCTCAATCTTTCTCTCTTTGTTGTATCAGTTCAGTCTAGTTTTGCCATCTAACACTAATAGAATTGTCTTTTATTAATATAGTTAATTCAAATTTTATTAATATAGTTAATTCAAAAATTCACTACTAATGAATTTTTGGTTTATCAGGGTTACTCGAATGGCAAAGATTATACAACAGAAAGAGCCTTTATTTTTGTTTCTTTGTAGTCCGATAACTAGTAAGTAGAAAAGAATGTTAAGTAGAAATATTTAACGATTAATCTCTTGAGCTGTCTTCTGCCAAGTCAGTTGTACTGTGAGAGCAGTTTTGAAATGTGGTATTTAAGTAAGGATACAACATTAGTTTTGAAAGTCAAATGCTATGGAAGCCCGAACAGTAAAGCAGCCAAATAAATTTATCTGTTTCTTTTTACGAAAAACTCCAGTGTTTTCTTCCCATAGCAAGTAAAATGCTTGAGGCTTGTGTCCTGCTGGAGACAGGATCAGAACTGAGGTTTTTCTCAATTGTTTGAGAATTGACAGCCAGCTGAACGTGAACCAGCAGCATGCCCAGGTGACATGGAAGGTCAATGGCTTCCTGGCTAGTATTAGGGGAATAGTGTGGTAGTCAGCAGGGCTAGGGACATAATTCTCCCCCTGTACTGGATGAGAACTGGGGACAGTTCTGGGCCAGTCACTTCAGGAATGAGGTTGAGTGCTGGAACAGGTCCAGAGGAGCAATGAGGCAGCTGAAGGGGCAGGAGGGAAAGTCTGATCAGAAGAAGGCTGAGGGAACTGGGTTGTGTAGACTGGAGAAGAGGAGAGAAGACTCAAGGGGGACCTTACCTCTCTCTACAACTACCTGAAGGGAGATTGTAGTCAAGTGGGGGCCAGGCTGTTCTCCCAGGCAACTACTGACAGGATGAGTCTCCATCACTGGAGGTGTTCAAGGCCTGCCTGCATGTGTTCCTATGTGACTTGGTCTAGGTGATCCTGCTGTTGCAGGGGGATTGGACTAGATGATCTTTCGAGGTCCCTTCCAGTCCGTAACGATTCTATGATTCTATGAGAGGGCAGGGCCTGAAGCTGCAAGAGAAGGTGAGGGTTAGATTGGATTTAGGAAACACTTCTTCACGAAGGGCTGATCAAACACTGGAATGGATTGCTGAGGGCAGTGGTGGAGTCCCCATCCCTGGAGGTGTTTAAGGACAGACTGGACACTTACTGCCATAGTCTAGCTGATGTGGTGATATCGTGTTATGGGCTGGACTTGATGCTCTCAGATCTTTTCCAGCCTTAGTAATTCTGTGATTCTCTTTTGTAGGCAAGCTGAACCAAGCTGTTCAGACCAAGAATTAGAATGTGAAGACAGGAAAGCGCAGAGAAGGCGAGAAGAGAGAACTGCTTGCAAGGAAAGAGAAGCTTATGGTCAATCATTGTGGCATCATCACAGTGCATCACAGAGGGACTGGAACTGGGAAAAAAATGATTATATTAGTCCTAGACAAGGCAAGTTTTTACACTCTCAGAGGAACCTTAATATAAACAGACATTCAGGAGCCCCAAGGGGACGCTGTGGGTGGTACCAAAATGTGTCAGGAAGCTCTTCAATTCGGCATAACTATGGGAATTCTGGAAACACTTGGCATCCAAGTGGGCGAGGAGGAGGACCGTCAAATTGGCACCACAGTGCCAGGGAAAGAAATTCTGGTTGGCACTCTGGGGGAACTGGTCATTTCTCTAGCTGGAATTCCAAGAGTTATGGAGGAAGCTGGAAATCCAATTCTCATGGTGCACGTGGCTGGATTTGTGGAAGCTCGGGAGATCCATATTTGGAAAGGTATGCATGGCAGCGGAAGGAGAAAGACGCTGACACTCTACCATACAGGGTTAAAAAAACCCAAAACTACCCGCTTGATTTTACTAGTGACAAACTTGCTTCTGAGGGGGCTTTTGATTTTAGTGCATCAGAGCAACCAGAAAGCAAAACGTCAAGAAGCAGTGTTAAAAACGGCAGTCCTTGCAGAGAAAAAACATATCGCTGGACTCCCTACCCACCCCAGAAAGCTGCAGAGCAGCAATCACGAACTGAAGATAGTATTATTAAAACTCCAGATAAAATGGATTCTGTATTTGCACATCCTGCTGATTCACCAACAAAAGGAAGAACTTGTGAATCCAATGTTAGCCTTTCAAAACTCAGAAAACAGGAAGCATCTTCCCCTTCTACCGTAAACTCAGATCGCCTTGCGTCTTGCAAGGTAATGAAAAACTGTTCCAGTGCTGAAAAGCCCGACAAAGATGATGACAGAAGTAATAGGATGCCATCACTGAAGTCCCCTCTTCTGAATATCACGGACATAAAGTTATCTTCCCCAAAGCAAGACAAGAACAGTCTCTTAAGTCTCAAACTGGCATTCTCAACAAGTGACAAAGGGCAGAATCATCTGAATACACTGAACTCGGAAGCAAACAGTTTCTCCTCCTATTCATCTAAGCTGCATGGCGCACGTGCTGGCAACGTACAAGACAACAAAGATGTGCTTGGTAGCAATCTTAGAGAACCTGTTAATAACTTAAGTGAAGCTGAACAAAACCCCAAAGATGTTCAGTCCAACCATTCTTTGCAAAGTGCTCCCTTAAGCTCTTACAAGTATACAGGTAACAAGGATAGGGAAGAGCTTGGGAAAGCATCGGCAAAGAATGAGTCCAAGCTAGATTCGTTAGGAGATGTGAGCAATGATGATTTAACAGAAAGTAAGAAGTCAGAAACAAGAATTGAGAAGTTGGGTTCTTCTGTTACTTCTTGTTCGCCCTGTGATACCCCAGAAGATAGAGCTGCTACCTCTGAAAAGGAAGATGGTGAAAAGTTGGCTGCTTCAATTATTTCTTGTGCTGTTCTAAGAGAGTCTACGTTTCAGGTGGAACCCACAGTGTCTCCATCAAACAGTCAGGACCATTTGCAAACAGATTTGAAAACCTCCTCACAGGATGGAGAAGGGGATGAAGATCATGTCAAGTCTCATGATCACTTTGAAATGGAACGTTTTGAAAATCCTTCCGATTATGAGCTGCAAAAAGGAGGAAGCCAGTCATCAGGCCTTCTTCTTCCTGATTTAAGCAAACTTGGCCTCCCTGCCTCTCTACAGAGAGACCTGACACGTCATATTAGTCTGAAAAGCAAAGTTGGGACACATCTTCCAGAACCTAATCTCAATAATGCACGACGCATTCGCAATGTGAGTGGCCATCGGAGAAGTGAGAATGAGAAGGAGTCTGGGCTTAAACCCACCCTCAGGCAGATTCTTAGCACCTCCCGGCGAAATGTAAACTGGGATCAAGTCATCCAGCAGCTAACCAAGAAGAAACAGGAACTCGGCAAAGGTTTACCAAGGTTGGTAGCTTTCAGATCTAACCATAGAATCATAGGGTTGGAAGTAACCTCCAAAGCTCATCTAGTCCAACTTCCCTACAATGAGCAGTGAGCAATCACTAGACCAGATTGCCCAGAGCCCCATCCAGCCTGACCTTGAATATCTCCAGGGATGGGGCCTCCATCACCTCTCTAGGCAGCCTGTTCCAGTCATCCACCACCCTCAGATTCAAGAACTTTTTCCTTATGTCTGACCTAAATCTACCCTTAAAACCATGGCCTCTCATCCTGTCGTTCCCTGCCCCTGTGAACAGTCTTCCCCAGCCTTCTGATAGGCCCCTTTCAGGCACTGGAAAGGTTTCTCCAGTGAGTGACCTTAGAGAGGTCACTCTAAGGTTTCCCCAGAGCTATGCCACACTGTGTCTGTGTGTTCAAGGGGGAGGCTTGTTTTCCTCCAAATCTGAAATGGCAAAACTTGAGACTTCAGAATGAAGCTTGCTGCATACTGTGATATTTTGATTAATAGTATGCTGCTCAGAAAAATTAAGATTGGTTCCTAATTAATTAATATCTGAATATGGGCACTAGAAAAATATTTGCTTTTCGAGATCTAGTGAGTTGAAGATACAAACATGCAATCAGGACGTGAGCAGCACTGTGGCAGGAGCTCATTTCTTCAGGACTGTGAGAAATGTTTACATTGCCATAGGCAGAATAAATGTTCCCTGTTCACTTGTTAATCTTTTAATCTGATAGGCAGTTTGACTTTGTGTTTAGAGGAAGCAATTATGGGATAATTAATTTCTGAACCTTTTGTTAAACTTGACCTTTATGAAACATCTTAAAAAGATGTCAACTTTGCTTATTCCAAACTTCATTTGGAATAATTAAAACATTATTTAGGGAAGGGAGGGGTTTTTTTCTAGATTTAGCTGGCTTGTTATACGTGTGTTTATTTCCCTTATTCTCTTGTTAAAGGTTTGGCATAGAAATGGTACCTCTTGTTCAAAATGAGCAAGAAGGCCTAGAGCTCTGTGAAGAATCTGATCTGTCTACTCTGGAAGGATTCCAGTGGGACGGGATTTCCTTAGCAGTGCCCGGCTCAGCCAGGAAACGTAGCTTTTCTGAAAGCAGTGTCATTGCAGACAGAAATCTTTCTGCTTATAGCTTCTTCACTGAACAAGCCAAAATAAAAGAAAGTGGACAAAGGCAAATAATTACAGCCAGCCCCTCACATCACCTCACACCCGAGTATGATGCAAACACTTACATCGAGGCTGACTTTAAACAGGAGACATCTTCTCGGCCTTTGTCGCCGTTCATGGCTGAAAGAATTGAGAGTAGTGGAAGGAGACACAGCCTGCAGGCCACCTCTGAGGTTACAGTCTTCACAAAGCAAGACCGGGACAGCCCAGGGAAGAGAACACCTCTTTTTGAAAAACAAAATGTACTAGAAAACTCAGAAGAAAATAATTCACCTTCAAATAATGCTGCACTTCTTGCCGTGTCTAATAACGTAGACGCAGCTACAGACAGCAGCTGCACATCTGGTACTGAGCAGAATGACACCCAAGGAATTGGAAAGAAACGAAGAGCAACTGGAGTGAGTGTGCAATTGTGTCCATTTTTGGTGCAATAAAAATGTTTTTTCCCTGTCAGTGGTCATTCAGCTTTGGACTGATCTTTGCAAGGAGCATGTTCTCCATCCGATTGTCTTGTTCATTGATAGCCTCAAATGGATTTGCTTGTTTGAATTAATTGTCTTTTCAGTGTGTTTTCTGCCTTGCTAGTAGTGCAGGACTTCTGCATAATATTCTTTAAATTAGTAGAAATGTTCTTTATTTGGTAACTGACATGTTATGCTAATGAATGAGAACTACTAAAATACTTACATTAAGTGCCTAGTGTTGTAGTAAGGCTCTTGGTGTTTCAGAACTTAAATAGATGCTAAGCTGGAGTAGACGTGTGTTTTCCTTAGATAGTCCTGGTTTTGATTTCCAAGCAAGGGGGAAAAAAAAGAGACAAACAACCCTTTTTACAAAATTATAATACTTCAAATTGTATCCTTAAATCTGGATTTGTTTTACTGTTTGGTCTTTGAGTTACCCAAAGGAAGGGAAAACCATTTCTGATCAAAATTCTCAATGCTTTTGCAGAAAACAATACTTTTATTTTCTGGCTGATTTAATCCTCTGGATCTTTAGCTAAAACCATAGAGCAGAAAATCTCACCCAAGTATGATCTTAGACAGCTGAGCAAGTAGAAGGCTGCTTAATATGGTTGATTTAGGTAAAATTGCCCTTGTGACTTTTGTTAATAAATTATTTTACTTGCAGGAAGGATCTTCTCCAGAAATCCTTAGTCTAGAAAGGAAGAATAAGAGAAGAAAAATAAAGGGTAAAAAAGGTGAGTGAATATCATACGTGCCTCTGATATAGAGGCTGTAATACTTTATAGTACTTTGACTGGCTAAAGTGGCACTTCCTTAATGTTATTTTGGTGCTTCTTGGGGTCTTGCTGAAGGTCATAGTGTGGACTGCTCTCATGTCTGCAAGAAGTGCCAGGAGTTACTTCTAAGAGAAGACTTTGTGCCTCTTTTCTGCCTGTAGTTCATGTTCTTGCTTGCACAGATGGGGCTTTTCCTTTCTTTTGCTCAGGGAAGAGAGGTTTGTTGTCAGGTATGATGGATGTTGTGAAAGGAGTAGCACCCCTCACTCCCTTCTAATTTAGCTGTGCAGCTTTCTCATTTTCTCAGTGGTTTCACCAGAAAAATTGTAGTCTTTTAAGCTTGGCTATGTTCTGCTTTTGGCAGGTCCAGCAGTACTCTTTGACTCTTCCTTGCCTGTCCTTAATGGAAATGAGTATGGAATGTCACACTCGCTGCTTTCTCTGACCCAGGAAAACTCTAATTCTGGCATTAGAAAGGTTTTTCTCAAGTGTGTCTAATGCATCCCTGTGGTGTTTTCAAGACCACAATTAAAAAAGCAAAGAAAAAAAACAGGTCTTGATGAGACCTCAGATAGGATTTGTCGGACAATGGATAGCTTACGGAAAATGAAAAGGGTTTATTAAATCTATAACTGTGTACAGAAAGAAGAAAAAAAGTTAAGCAAGTGAGTGCATACAAACCAGAAACTCTGTCACAAGTGCCATCACATATTCTAAGAAAAATATAATAGGAGATTACTACTGTATTGGTCTTTGAGTTTTTACACTAGAGACCTGGGGAAAGTGTGTCAGTCAAGCAGAGAGGGGTACAATCAACTTTTCTTCTATTTGTTCTGAGAGACCCTCCAGGTCTCCCATAAGTCGCACACCCTGGTCTGCAGACGCTGAATCCTTGGCCGTTCCAGACCAGCAAACTCTTCAATTCTTCAGCATAGCTTGTCCAGCAAAACACTGATCAGACAGGTCTGTTTCCTTAGAGCCTGAACTGCATCCTTCAATGCAGTTCATGTGCCTTCAAAAAGAACCCAGTCTCCTTTCTTGCCCAAGGTCTAAGGATTCTCAAGTCCTTCTGCTTCCTTCAAAACAGGCAGTTCAGCTAAGCATGAAGGAATTCTCAGATGCCTCTCCCAAGGCTTCTTTTCTCCCCAGTACTCGAGCATCCCCAGCTTTTTTCAGTGGTAGAAATGACAAAGTTTCTCTTCCTCATGATCAGTGGCTCAAAGATGGTGGCAGTGGCCACATGGCCCTGGCCATGTGGGGACCTCAAGATGGAGACGACTGCATGGCCTTCGTCAGTAGGGGCCTCCCTCACCTCACAAACGTGGCCGACTTCCATTCCCTTCCTGTCTCCCTCTCTCCCTCTCCCCTCGCCTCAGCTACAGGGGAAAGGCATGTATTTTTCAGCACCACGCAGGTCGCTGGATGGTTGCCCCATTATGTGGCTGGGGGAGTGGAACTAAGTTCTTGCTTCTTGGCCCACCACTCCAGCTTTGGGGGTGGTGGGGAGGGGGTCCTGCTTCTTGGCCCACCACTCCAGCTTGGGGCGCGGTATGGTCCTGCTTCTTGGCCTGCCTCCTTCAGGCAGAACAGGGGCCCAGGGGGTGGAGGGCAGCCACTGCCCACCCTGTGCCTCTGGGAGGGCAAGGGTGTTGTGACAGCGGCCACTCCTGTCCTGTCTTGCCCCTACACTCTAAAGTAGGGTGGGGAAGGATGGAGCCCTGGGTTGATGTGCTGGGGCAAAGCTCCTAGACGAGAAAAAGGGGCAGGGCTGGGTCGTCAGCCCTCTTTTATAGTGTCACCTAGTGCCCACCCCTCCCAGGACACGTCACTGGGAGAATTCTGCTAAAGCAAAATTCACACTTTTCTTCATGAAAGCACAACTCGATATCTCTGAAAATTCTGGTAATTTTTGAACAGTAGCAATCCACATCACTGAGTATCAAACCATCTCTGCTTCAGGTGGAATGTTTGTTTGGAAACAAAATCATTGTATCTGGTAGCGATCGGGGAGCTGTGGGATCAAGAAGATGGCTTTAAAATGTTTCATTGAAATACTCTTTATGCAAAGAGTTGTTTGAAAGGCAGGACAATTAATAGGTATCTTATTGTGAGATCTAATACTTCACAACTTGAAGAAGTGGGGGGTTTTTTCATCTGTCTTCAATGTCTTGTGTCCGTTATGGAGAATAATGACACGTTTGACTTAGTAAAATCATAGAGTCATGGAATGACTGAGGCTGGAAAGGACTTCTCCAACCCCCCTGCCATAGGCAGTGACACCTCTTAACTAGACTTGGTTGCTCAACCAAGGGAGCGGGCAGCCGCAACCTGTCCAGGCAATCGATTCCAGAGTTTATCCACCCTGGTACTGAAGAACCTCCTAAGATCTAGTTTAGACCTACTCTTCTTCACTTTAAAATGTATTCTCCTTGAAATAAAGAAATCGTGGGAGAATGGTATAAATCTCTCCCACTACTTTGCTTCAGAATCCTTGCTATTGTAATAGTAACCCCGACTGTGCGATCTTCAACACAGGAAGGACATTAACCTGCTGGAGTGGATTCAGTGGAGGCCATAAAAATGATCAGACAGCTGGAGCATCTCTGCTGTGAGAACAGGCTGGAGAGCTGGGCTTGTTCAGCGCAGAGAACAGAAAGCTCCAGGAGGACCTTATTGCAGCTTTTCAGTACTTAATGGGGGCTTGTAACAAAGATGGGGACAAACGTTTTAGCAAGTCCTGATGTGACAGGACAAGAGACTATGGTTTTAAACTATAAGAGGGCAGATTTACAGTTGGATATAAGGAAGAATTTTTTTACAATGTGAGTGGTGAAACACTGGAACAGGTTACCCATAGAGGTGATGGAGTCTCCATCTTTGGAGATATTCACGGTCAGGCTGGATGAGGCTCCGGGCAGCTGATCTACTTGGAGATGAGATGCCCTTGTTTCCTGCAGGAGGTCTGTCTCTCCCAAGCCAGTGCATTTCCTGATGATTCTGTGATAAATCTGCTGAAGGAATCTATAACCAGAATGAAACTAAGCAGTGCTCAAAGTGAAACTTAATTCGCTTGGAGAATCGCTGTAATGCCAGAGGACTTTAGAAAGGCACAGAGAAGGATCTTTATGGAGTACATTGCTCAGAGACTCAAGAGGTTACAAGCATGATTCTCATAGTCCAAAATAATACTGTATAGTAAATGATTTTGTGTCATGGAGTTTTCTTCCATTTAAGCTACCTTTCCTTGGCTTGTGGATTAACTGAGTAGTATAAATCTTGTTTAGCTTAAATTTGCCTGACTTTTTTGATTATCATAGAATCATAGAATGGCCAGGGCTAGAAGGGACCTTAAAGATCATCTAATTCCAACCCCCCCTTCACTAGATCACATTACCCAGGGCCCTATCCAACCTGGCCTTGAACACTTCCAGGGACGGGGCAGCCACAGCTTCCTTGGGCAAGCTGTTCCAGCATCTCACCACACTCACAGGAGAGAATTTGTTCATGTCCAATCTCAATCTCCCCTCTTCAAGTATTTAACCCTCTGCCCTTGTCCTCTTGGTACACACCCATGCAAAAAGCCCTACCCCAGCTTTCTTGTAGGCTCCCTTAAGGTACTGGAAAGCTGCTAAAAGGTCATCTTGGAGCCTCCTCTTCTACAGGCTGAACAACCCCAACTTGTTCAGCCTGTCCTTGTAAGGATGGCACTCCAGCCCTCTGAGCATTTTAGCTGTTCTTCTCTGGACACATTCCAGGAGCTCTATGTCCTTCTTATGCTGGGGACTCTAGAACTGGACGCAGTACTCCAGATGGGGTCTCACAAGTGTAGAATAGAGAGGGAGAATCACATCCCTTCACCAACTGTCAGTGGTTCTTTTGAGGCAGCCCGTTGACTCATGTTAAACTTCTTGTCCACCACCACCCCCAAGTCCTCCTCAAGGCTGTCCTCAATCCTTTCACCTCCCAATCTCTATTCATGCACAGGATTGCCTCGACCCATGTGCAGAACTTGTTGAACTTCATGCAGTTTGTATGAGCCCACTTCTCGAGCCTGTCAGCATCCCTCTGGATGGCCTCCTTTCCCTCCAGTTTGTTGACTTCACCACACAGTTTGGTGTTGTCAGCA
>VXBP01004626.1:0-15165 GCA_013400115.1 Rhinopomastus cyanomelas
GTCTGTTGCCACCAATCTTAATCTGATGTTTAAGTTGCTTCTGGTGAGTGAATTGGGTGCTGCTTTACAAGAGAAAGTTATTAATACTGTTAGGATTTTAATGAAGCAGGATGACCGTGAGCCAGCATTGTGCCCTTGTGGCCAAGAAGGCCAATGGCATCCTGGGGTGGATCAGAAAGGCTGTAGTTAGTAGATGGAGAGAGATTCTCCTTCCTTTCTACTCTTTGTGAGACCACATCTGGAATATTGTGTCCGGTTCTGGGCCCCTCAGTCCCAAAAAGAACTGCTGGAGAGAGTCCAGCACAGGGCTACAAACATGATGAAGGGAGTAGAACAACTCCCTGATGAGGAAAGGCTGAGGGACCTGGGTCAATCTTTATCTTGGAGAAAAGGAGACTGAAGGGTGACCTTATTAATGTTTATAAATAGGTGAAGGGTTGTAGGGGGGCGACTAGAAAATATGACATCATTTGACATTGGAATTGTAAATCTTAGACCTTTGAGGAGACAGTTAGAGATATCAGACATGAGCAGTCAATCTTAGGCACCTAGGGACAAATAAGGATTTGGATGTCCAAGCACAGCATGTTAGGGCTAGGAGTAGAACTAGGCAAGTAAATAAGGTAGGAGGCTGAAGTTAATTATGGTGTTTGCTCTTGAAGGCCATTGTGTTAATTGCTTGTAGTGAGAGAAAACAGAACTAACCAACCACGCAACTTTTGAATATGGTAAGACTAAGATGATTGGTAGAATGTAGTTATTGATGAATATTGTAAGGTATATAAACCCAGTTATTTTGTAGAATAAACATTTCTGACTAATGACTTCTGGTATCTGAGCATTGGTCAGTCTACCTGCCTCCCCAATCGCGATAAAGTATGGGTGTCAGGAGGATGGAGCTAGGCTCTGCCGAGTGTCATCCAATTATAAGGGACAAGGGGCAATGGGTGTAAGTTGGAACATAGGACATTCCACATCAATATGAGAAGGAACTTTGTTGTGATGAGGGTGATGGAGTACTGGAAGGGGCTGCTCAGGGAGGTTGTGGAGTCTCCTACTCTGCAGACATTTACAACCCATCTGGATATGTTCCTGTGTGACTTTTCTAGGTGATCCTGCTGTGGCATGGAGATTGGACTAGATGATCTTTCAAGATCCCTTCCAATCCCTCACATTCTGTGACTGTGATTCTGTGAATGCTAGAATAATTGAACAAGAATATTTAGAATCTTTAGTTTTTTCTTTTTTTTTTTTTTTTTTTTAGATCCTGATACTATGGAACAACTTTGTGTGCATCTCTGAAACAAATATGGTTTTCATGCTGAACCTTCTCTCGTCATGAGGGTTGTTTCCCTTTTTAAATGATTGGTTTTGATTAACATATGAATGTATTGAATAAATACTTGTATTGATTTTTTTTTAAAGCGGGACAGGATAGAAAAATGCTGAAGGTAGGAAAAATATGGCAGGTAACTATTTGCTGCTTTTGGGTTTTTGTTGTTACTTCATGACAGGCAAGTATAGACTCCAATGAAAAATAAAAGAGGTTGATAATTATGAAATATTAAATTTTTACATTACGTTACTCTTTTCTATGCAGCATGGAAGTTTGGATGTGGCTTCTCAGAGCTGATGTGTAGGACTGATGTAGTATCTGTGCTTGACTCAGTACACTGATAGTATCAGTGAAGGAAACCAAAAGATGTCTCTGAATGAAAAAGTAGATGGGTTTGAATTAAGAAGGGGAGTTATGCAGGGAAAAGATAGAGATGGGAGCTGAAAATGAGAAAGGTAATAAGATTTGCAAAGCCAGTCGCAAGACTTCTCCTCTTTTCTGTCTGCTTTATAAATTTCTGAAATGTGTTACAAATTTATTAGACAAGTGCACATTTTGACCTAGTTGGTCATCCTCCTGCAGAGCCAGAACGCGTTACTTATCAGCCCTCATGACAGGCTCCTGGCTATAGCTGTATAAATATGACTTACTCCTTTAGAAAGAATGCAAATACCTCTTTTGTCAATAAATACATATATAAATACCCTCCTGCATTTCATTATAAAGCATAGTTCAAATTAATTTTTGAAAAGTAAAACTGCTCCCCATTATTGCAGGTAACAGCTTGTCTGAACTGTCCAGAATGACTAATGAATGAGATAACAAATGCCCATCACTCCTTCTTTGTGCTCAGCATAAAAGTGGGTTTTTTCCTCCCATGAAGCCCCACAATAGCACTATATTCTATTTGAATATTAATGTTTCACTCTGAAATTATTAATTTAAATACAAATTTTCTTCATTTGATATTGTGAGACTTCACAGAGAAGAAATAATGGGGTATGAAATATATGGAACAGCACAAGCCTAATGAATTATGTGGTAAGACATCAGCAAAAGTAAATACGTTTACTCTTCAGATCATTTTCCTGCCGCATTTACCTGCGTGAGACTGAAAACAAGATATATTACAAGTTCATCAGACTGATTGGTAGGTTATGAAATGATGCATAAGGTACCTCATGCTTGAGCCTCTTGTCTGGATGCAACAGAACCATTCTGCCCACATGCCTGTTACAAATATATTCAGCAAGTGATATGGAGATCTAGCAGTTTAATGAAGGCTGTAGGAAACCATGAGGCACTGATGGAAGATAGATGGGTAGAAAGGGTGCTGAGAGGCTGATATCCATGTGCTTTAAGAGTGTGTTTGACAGCCTGGAGGTGAGATACTGAAGAAGTAGTGTGTGCACTTACTCCCACATAGCTGCATTTTGAATTTGTGGCCTCATGGGGGGTATATTAATAAGGTTCCAAGTGTG
Source organism: Rhinopomastus cyanomelas (assembly GCA_013400115.1). NCBI lineage: Eukaryota > Metazoa > Chordata > Aves > Bucerotiformes > Rhinopomastidae > Rhinopomastus > Rhinopomastus cyanomelas. The sequence continues at coordinate 2,818 of VXBP01004626.1, forward strand.
GTCATTTTTAAATGGTATTTTCTGTTTTCAAACCTGCAGAAATTTCCCCCCCCTCCCTTTTTTCACACTGTAGCACTTAATTTTTCTAAAAAAAAATGATACAAAATTCATAAGTAGGTAAACTTTGCAATTTGGTTTGCAAAGAATTTGGCTGCTGCAATTTCAGCATATTTTTATAAAGAAACACTTTTGATCAGCCCAAAGTTAATGTTCCTGAGTGTCTCAAATAACTACCCCAGAACCATCAGGAGGCTGGAAATCAGCAGCAAAATGTTGTCAAAACTGTGTGGCTTTTTTTTCCCAGTAGTCTCTCTGGAGATACCTGATTTGTGATGATTTAATGAAGTTTTAAATTTTTTCTAAGGATGCATTCTGCCAAGGTGCATTGAGATCTGTTGTGTGTTACGGGTGCAAGGGCAAAACACACTGTTTATAGGATGGCTAATGACTAGAACATTCGTGTAAGAAAACCTGAGGGACAAGTGCTTCCTTTAAAGTGGTGATTCACATGGTAATTCTTTTTTCACTTAAAAATTGATTCTGCACCTAAGATAGATGACAGCAGTCATTTCTTAATGCTGCTAGACCTCTTAACCTGATTGTTGAATTTGAAGAGTAACAGTAAGTGCCTATCAGACCAAAATTGATTAGTCAGTACAATGTAGGCTGCACATGACAAAGCAGTCTGTGGTCACTGTTATACATGGATGTTGGTAATGTACTTGAGAAAAGACAATATAACCCATTTTTTATTCTATTATATAGGTTCAAAGGCTTAATCCTAAATCTGGATGGACTCAGGACTAACATTCTGCTGCTAAGGATTCCATGAAAGGTAGAGAGCTTGTGATCCTTTTACATGAGATGCTGCTTCAAAAAACATTTGTAGGTTGAAAAAACCCCCAATATTTTGTGTCTCATTGGTATGTTAATTAATTACTCCTTAAAAAAGATTCACAATCTTCATTATGGATAGACATAAGAGGTCTATGTAGACATACAAGGTCTGCTCATATCTTGTTTAAAGTTGTCAGTAAATGGTATTTCATATTAGCTAAAGCAAACAAAATCAAAGGGAATTCCAACTTGTCTCCTCGTGGACACTGGCAAAGGCTCTGCAGTGGCCCTGCTTTCTGACATCCGAATTTCTGCTCACTGTCCCCTAGGGGAAAAAGCAGCAAAGGCTACCCAGCAGGGTGTTTTCACAAGGAAATACTGAATACTTCAGGCAGTCTGAAGTACCTTTCCAGTCCAGCATTTTAAAGAAGTCTTTTGAGACACAAGTGCTGGTACATATAGCCAAGTTTAAATGCCATCCTTAGAAATCCCTAGAGGGGATAGGTACAAAACTGAATCTTTCTGTCTGACATCATTTAATTCTTCCTTTTACTTTGAGAGCAAGTACAGTTTTTTACTGTTGGCAGTTCCTGACTTTATGAGTTGGGGTACAATTATAATTCATGCTTTCATATTTACAAAATGTCTGGTTTCCTGGGATTTTTACTGTTTTGGGGGGCTGAGCACCAGCGAATATAAAAAGCAAACATAGTTACTAATCACTTCCACCAGACTGCTCAAAAATAGTAAGCCATGTATTAACGTGCTGAAAAATTAGTTAGGACAGATCATAAATGCCTCTATTTTAACTGTTTTGCAAGGAGAACTCTGGAAAAGGAACAGATTTATCTTAGCTGATGGATAATATTTCATAACATCAGTAATTCTCCTTCCCAGAATTATTCAGCATTGACACGTCGAATCTTTCAAACACAAATATTGTGCAATAATAAAGCTGGTAAAACTGTTGAAAGAAATTAGTGCTGTGTTAGTGGATATGGCCTGAAGGTAAATCAGAGGACACGTTCAGGGCTGCGCTACCTCATTGCACTCATGCAGGGCAATGTGCAAGGGCAGGCACCAAAAGCTTTTGTAGTCACTTAGACAAGAGATGCAAGTACATTGTTTGGTGTTAGAGAAAAACAGGTTTTCAGGTATTTTAATTACATAATTAAATTTCCTTGATTTAAAAAGAAAGAAACTCTAGGTCACAGCCACAATGGGTAATTCAGATGAAATATGTACCTCTCATTCCAATTGTAGCTCCCAACCTCAGATTAGCAATTAATGATAGGAGAATATTGTGAAGTGCAGTACGTGTACAGTTAACATCACTAAAGAGGACTTAAGGGCAGAATCTCACCCCTTCGTCTAATACTGTTCTGCAATATTGGTATTTTAGGTAACTTGGGTTCAGTGTACATTAGTACACACTTGACCTAAATGTAGAGTTTTATTTACTTTTATTGACATTCTGAATTTCTGAAGGCCTATTGTATTCTGTGTAACGTGATACTTCATTCTGAGAACCAACTGAAGAGCATAAGAAAGGGAAGAATCATTTATTTTAATCTTTGTGGGGGTTTGTGGACATGTAAAAGGCAAAGATTGGAATGATCTGTGAGCCTGGATGTCTGGTGAGAACCCACCTGGAGTACTGTGTCCAGTTCTGGAGCCCTTATTACAAGAGGGATGTGGACGTGCTGGAGCGAGTGCAGAGGAGGGCCACGAGGATGATCAGAGGGCTGGAGCACCTCTCCTGTGAGAGTGGGGCTGTTCTGTCTGCAGAAGAGGAGGCTCTGAGGTGACCTTATTGTGGCCTTCCAGTATTTGAAGGGGGCCTACAGTAAAGCTGGGGAGGGGCTTTTTATGATGTCAGGTAACGACAGGACTGGGGGGAATGGAGCAAAGCTGGAGATGGGTAGATTTAGGGTGGATGTGAGGAGGAAGTTCTTCACCGTGAGAGTGGTGAGAGCCTGGAATGGGTTGCCCAGGAAGGTGGTTGGGGTGTCATCCCTGGAGGTGTTTAAGGCCAGGCTGGATGAGGCTCTGGCCAGCCTTGTCTAGGGTGGGGTGTCCCTGCCCATGGCAGGGGAGTAGGAAATCCTGACTGATTCTATGACAGAACTGGACACAATATTCCAGATGCGGTCTCACCAGGGCAGAGTAGAGGGAGAGCAGAACCTCTCTCAATCTACTAAACACAGCCCTTCTGAACCACCCCAGGATGCTGTTGGCCTTCTTGGCCACAAGGGCACATTCCTGGCTCATGTTCATCCTGCTGCCCACCAGGACCCATAGATCCCTTTCTCCTAAGCTGTTCTCCAACTGGTCAGTCCCCAATCTATACTGATACCTGTGGCTGTTCTTGTCCAGATGGCAGACTACACTGCCCTTGTTATCGTTCATGAAATTATGTATTGATACATAAAAACATATCTAGTGTTTCACTGCAGATGTGTCCCTGAGGATGCAAATGAACATTGCAAATTGTATATTTTATGACTGATCCTTTTTTGCTTTCCATCTATTGATTGTCTCATTCTGAAGAAATTAAGACTGGAAGAGACAGTAAGGCATTAACTTCCTATTTTCTAAAATCACCTTGGTTGAAGTGATAAAGAATATTGACTTTTCTTCTGGGCTGAAGCTTTGACTTTTCAAAAAGCTGTTATTTGATTGGCCAAGGCAAAAATCTTGATTAGGATTTCTCTTGTTTGAAGGTAAGGGCTTACAATAACACTAGTCACCCTCCAAAAGTTGCCACCTGCCACAAATTTTTTAGAATTTACGATTTTGTTTAAAGTGTTTCTTCTTTGACCATATTTTTTCCCAAGAATGAAACTTGAAAAAGAAATATTCTCACATATCTTTTATTTATTTATTTTCTTGCAGAAATACTCATTTCTGTGGTGCTCTAGTTTTCAACCATTTAATTAAGAAAGTGTATTTTAGTTAAACTAACTGTTTCCTGCTCCAATAACTTTGACAACTGTCCTGGGTACTCTGAATCTTAAACTGTACCTTAAAAATTATAAGCATATCACAGAATCACAGAGCATTAGGGATTGGAAGGGAGCTCAAAAGATCATCTAGACCCTTCCTGGTGATCCCCACCAGAGCAGGATCACCTAGGTCAAGTCACAAAGGAACATATCCTAGTGGGTTTTAAATGTCTCCAGAGAAGGAGTCTCCACAACCCCCTTGGGCAGCCCCTTCCAGTGCTCTGTGTTTATTGCAAATTGATAGCAACTTGACTAGGTTGCTTTACTTGTTCTTACATTTATCTCTCTTACTTAACTGTCCAGCTAGTTTATCACAGCCATAAGCAATTTCCTCCCCTTCCTCTCCAATTTCTTTTGCAAACTTCCTTTTCTGTTTCAATTCATTGGTGATAATTGCAGTGCTACGACTTTATCAGACAATTTCTTGATCCTAACAGTGTTTTCATTTTTCTGGGAAAGGTTTTCTGTGCCTTGTGTTCAGAAAATTAATGCTGGAGATATGAGAATAAGTGCAGTGCGTGTTGTCTTCTTTATGGAGAATCTCGTGAAAGATTTTGGGGAAATCCTATCTAATTAGAATCTGGGCCCAGATTTCAGAATTTCGTTGTCTTCCTGCATTGCAGCATTTTAGAAGCAATCTCCAGTAGTTGTAGACCTTGTTCATACCAGAGAGGAGTTTGTTTTCACCGTCAGCATTTAACCATGAGAGTAAGAGTTTAAAAGGATTCTTGTCAGTAGGATAGAGAGTTAAGCAATGAAAATAATGACTCTATCAATACAATTTACACTTCCTTAAAGAAAAAGTAAATAGATAAACAAGAATTAAGCTCTCAATTGGAACACTCGAGAAGAGCTTCCTTTAGTATAAGATTTGTAATATCTTATTGCACCTTCCAAGCCATTTGATTTTTGAAAGTACTTATTGTTGTAACTTCAAAAAAATCAAAATTTTTGTTATGCCAGAGCCACAAGCTTGCCAACAATTTATTGATCAAGTTGAATCCTAACCTCAATATTTCTAATTAATTAATCCTGGCTATTGTAATGTGCAATGGATGAGATGCTGTGGAGTTCATCTGCATGTAAATCCATTTTTACATCAGAAGTAGAATCATAGAATCATTAGGGATTGGAGGGGACCTTGAAACATCATCTAGTCCAATCCCCCTGCCACAAGAGGATCACCTAGACCAAGTCGCACAGGAACACATCCAGGCAGGTTTTAAACGTCGCCAGAGGAAGAGACTCCACAACCTCCCTGGGCAGCCTCTTCCAGTGCTCCATCACCCTCACTGCAAAGAAGTTCCTTCTCATGTTTATGTGGAACCTCCTATGTTCCAGCTTACACCCATTGCCCCATGTCCTATCACCAGATGACATTGAGGAGATCCTGGCTCCATCTTCCTGACACTCACCCATCACATATTTATAGACATTAATGAGGTCACCCCTCAGTCTCCTCTTCTCCAAGCTCAAGAGACCCAGCTCCCTTAGCCTTTCCCCATAACGGAGGTGTCCCACTTTCTTCATCATCTTTGTTGTTCTATGCTGTACACCCTCCAGCAGCTCTGTGTCCTTGTTGAACTGAGGGGCCCAGAACGGCACACAATACTCCAGATGTGGTCTCTCTTGTGTAGAGCATCCAAAAAACTTTTGTCTAAAAGTTTATAACGCTTTAAATTCTGTTTAAATAGAAAGAATTTTATTCTCTAAGTAAATGTAAAAGAAATCCTAAGTTTATTTAGAGAACAAAAACTTTTTAAACCATGTTTTAGGAAAAAAAAAAGCCTTTGAAGCCATTTTTGGACAGGAAGAGTAAAAGAGCTTTGAGTCTAAGCAGAGTGTGTGCTGGATGCAAAATGCAATGAACTTCTACTAACTCTGAAAACTCTGTTTGTCTTTCTCTGCTACAGCAGTGAGGCTGAGGAGGTGATGAGCTGGCAAGGTTAATCCACAGAACAACAGGTTGCTTTTCTCTAGGTGCTGAGTGCAGAACAACCAGACAGAGATCACTGGTTACTGGCTGCTCTCCCGGTTTCCAAACTCCCCAGCTCTTACTTGGTTTCTATAGGCCCATTGCAAGGACTTTACCCAACTGATGCCAGCTTCAGTCTTTGGACTTCTAGACCTTGGAATACAGCTGTCAGTTTAACTAATAGAAGGATGTAGGATTGCTGAGAACCTCTCCTCGTGCTGTGTAATTAGACTAAGGCCACCTAAGTTCAACTGAAATTGAAATTATATTTTAACTTCTAATGTTGTGGATGCTACTACTGCCGCAAAACCCATTCTTTTCAAATAAATGTTTTATTATACATTTTTAATAATTTCCCCCAAAATTTTAAAGTGCATTCGTTTCTTTTAGAGAGTAAGATTGCATATATTTATTTTTCTTGGAAGCCAAACCATATTTTAAAATGTCAAAGGCCTTCAGTGATGGAATTTGCAAGGTTTCACCACAAATGCTTAAGACTAGAATATTGAGGGCAGCATCCTCTACAGTGCTGAGAAAATAAAAGTACAAAGGTTGGGCAAATGGATGAGTGGTTAGCTTAAGTGTTAAAATGACTTGTGTATTTAAAAAACAAATGAAATGAAAGTTACCCATTGTGAATTACATCTGAGCACTGCGGGAATTGTATCATAAAGATTTTCTAAAGACAATTTACAGCGTAAGACAATCAATTGAATCTGTTCATTGATTGCAATTGCAGTAGATATTGAATAGACATTTTTCTCAATGAAGCAGCAGAAATTTGTCATGACTGGTATGAGCCAAAATAGAAAATCATTATAATAAAACTGTTTAAAAGGGGGAAAAAATGAGCAGTTGCTGATTTATTCAGATTCTTTATGAGTAACTGAAATTTTCTTCAGCGACTATCAGATGAATGTATAAAACCATTAAGCTAATAAAAATCCTACATAATAAATGCAGAATAATAATTACAACCAGATGCATTAAATCAATGAAATATCTTCTGAATCGATTCATCTTATAATGAGTGGAGTCATGTGATTAGGGTCTGTTAAAACAATGTTTTATCAGACTATCTGCAGCAGAGCTAGGCAATTGTTTCATCTTTAATTTTAGTGCAAACAGTCATGAACAAAGAGGAATTCTTCACAAGGTTGGTTTGTTTTCTGTGCCTTTAGTCACATCTTCTTCTGTACATTTTTTACTACCTCACTTTCCCAATTATATTCTGTCTTAGAGCACCTGAATATGGAAGCAGTGGAGATGAGATGCACTGGATAATGCCGTCATGTCATCGTGGGCTTTCTGCGTGACAGAAGATCTTTAAAATCTTTGAAAGGGCATGCTGGCCCAAAAGAAGTTAATGGCAAATCCTCCCTGGATTCCATCAGGGCCAAAAAACAACTTAGCTACTTTTTCTGCCAAGTAGGAGTCTTTCACATCACCCACGAGTGATGGAAAAAGAACCTGGTTTTGGCTGAGAGTCTGGCCCCATGTTTATATTAATGCAGTAATGCTTTAATTTATTATGAATAATGAAATTAATGGCTTCACTGTTAATAAGGGAATGAACTGTTTTATTAGTTATTATCTTTAACCTTTGGCAATAATTACAAGAAATGGGGTGGTTAGCAGATTGAGAGAGGTTCTCCTCCCCCTCTACTCTGCCCTGGCGAGACTGTGTCTGGAACATTGTGTCCAGTTCTGGGCCCCACAGTTCCAGAAGGACACAGAACTGCTAGAGAGAGTCCACCACAGAGCCACAAAGATGATGTAGGGAGTGGAACATGTCCCTTGTGAGAGGAGACTGAGCTTCGAAAGTCTCTTTAGCTTGGAATGAAGATGATGAAGGTGATAAAACACCTCCATTATGAGGAAAGGCTGAGGAAGCTGGGTGTCTTTAGCTTGGAGAAGAGGAGACTGAGGGGTGACCTCATTAATGTTTATAAATGTGGAAAGGGCAGGTGTCAGGAGGATGGAGCCAGGCTCTTCTCATTGGTATCAAATAATAGGATAAGGGGCAATGAGTGTAAGCTGGAACAGAGGAGATTCCACATAAATATGAGAAGGAACTTCCTTATGGTGAGAGTGACAGAGCACTGGAAGAGGCTGCTCAGTGGGGTTGTGGAGTCTCCTTCTTTGGAGACGTTTAAAACCCACCTGGATATGTTCCTGTGATACTGTGTGTGACTTGGTCTAGGTGATGCTGCTGTGGCAGGGGTATTGGACTAGATGATCTTTCAAGGTCCCTTCTAATCCCTGATATTCTGTGATTCTTTGATTCATGTATTTCTTTGTGCTTATCTTGTGTTTACCACAGAGTTTCAACTTATTATGCTTATGTACCATTGTTAAAATAAACTATGGACCAATCTGTGTGCTCCTGGCATGTACAGACCAACAGTGGTGCCCCATTGCCTCCCTTCTGAACTTGTTGCAGTTAGACATCCTGCACATCGCTTTTGTGCTGCCAGCCCCACTTGGTCTCTGTTGTGATGGTCATCAGTCACAGCAGAGTGATCTTCCACAGTCATCTTCCACAAAGATGTCTTTTAATGATGATATTTGCTCAGTTTTTGTCCAGGAGTTGACTTTATTCCTACATCTGTTGAAAGATGTTCAACAGTATCAAAGTTGAGTTTTCAGTCTTGTGCTAAATGTGTTGAGCCCTCCCCAATCAGGGCATCATCAGTGATTCCTAAAGCAGCAAAGTAATGACACATTTCCAAGCAGGCTCCTTTGAAACGCTGTGCATAGGTGTATCAATATGCACTTAGACTCTATTGGCTGGAAGAATAGCACTCAAAAGTCTTTTAGCAGACTCCTTGAAGGAAGGGAGTTTTATTTAGCACAGGATCCAGAAATACTTAACTGAGCCCTGCTTGCCAACCCGTTTTATCCACTCAAGTAGAGCAATTGAGCACAAATAGAAATTCCAAGAGTCCTACAAGAGAAAGGACAGCAGAGGCAGTAAGTGGAGAGCTGACATGGTGTTCTTTAATACACATGAGAGCGACGCATGGCTAATTTAAGAGACCTTTCTGTAAATCTCTGTTTGTTTGCCATGAAGAAAACAGAAATGCCAAGTAATGTCCACAGCAGGTAGGAGCAGTGCTGATAATCAGAAAGGCCGACACAAAAATTGCATGGCTTTTGTTGGATTTCTACTGCACATGATAGTAAAAGTAATTTACTCACATTTTTCATTACATAATGATAATGATTTTATCTGTAGATTATAATTAATACATGATGGGAAGATTCCTGTGGTTAAAATGCATTATAAGCCATCAGAGATGGAAACAAACACAGCATGCATTTCATTTGGGTTTTTTTTTTTGTCTGTTATTTTTTCTAGGTCCAAGCAGAGATTCTGCTTTTTATCTGCATTTCAGAACTGCTGTATCTGGCAACACTGCATGGAGAGGAAGCATTTTTCATAAACACAAAGCATGTGACTTTGATGAGAGAGCAAACTTTGCATTTTTAGTCAGAGCCCTTTTAAACAAGCTACACTAAATAGAGGAAAATGCACACAGCAGCAGAGGGATACTTTATTTTTATCGCTTTATAAAACATAATTAGACAAAAATGTTCTTCTTGTTCTAATAGCTACCTTCTATTGGTGTTGTCTTTCACTGTCACTTCATGAGGCAGTTCCAAGCGTACTTTAAAAGAGCTGGTTTCCAGTGTAATTTTGAATTGCTACTAGCATTTGAAATTTTGACATATTTGATCTCAAAGCTATTTAGCAGTAACATTCTGATTTAGTATCCTTTGCTACCTCTTTATAACTGCGTACTGGCTACCTCCTTACAACAGAGCCAGGCAGGTTTAACTTTTGCTCTTCTTCATTTCTTAGTGCTGCTCGTGGATTTCTGTCAGCATAATCAGCCCACCACCTCACATGTGTTCAAGTGCACGCAGAAGGTGCACTTTGCCATATGAATGCCAAAGGATGAATCTACAGTCATAGACTTTTTAAGTAAAGGAGTATAAACTGAGCACAAATGTATTAATTGCTAAGGATTAACCAATGCAATTGTTAAATTATATTTACAGTTTGAACCGAGTTAGCATTTTAAGGAATTCTATCAATTTATTCTAGTTTATGATTCTACTGAGCTCTTTTCTTCCAGGTCAATATCCTAACAGGACTCCGTGGTCATAGGCCTTCTTGTGTTGGACACTTCTGTTCAAGACATTGGATTATGTTTCTTTGGGTCATGGCAAAAGAAACACTCTGTTTCCTGGCTTTGAAGCTTCACATGAAAGGCACAGAAGATATATACATACATGTGAGTGTAGGCGTGAGTATGGTTTGGGTGTGAGGATGCTAATTCTAAACAAACTCACTGTTTTATGTTGATTTTGTTGGTAAACAGAAGTATTTCACTTGGTCTGATAGTGAGCAATTGTTTACAAATCTCATTTATCTCTGTGGCAATTGAAAATAATTCAGAAATATCTCTGCCAAAGTTCTCACTATAGAGAACTTCAAATGTGTCACAAAATTCTGAATTCATCTTCTTTTTCCATTTTTCCTCTGTTCCTATAACCTGTCACTCTGTTGCCTAATGCTTCTGAGCCCTGACACCAAGAATGCCTTTCCTACCACCTAACAGGTTCTTTTGACTTCTCCTGCTTTTGCTGACAGGAGCTTTAAGATGGTTTCGCTACAGCCTCCAGGGCAGGAAAGGTGACGAGAAGGTACCCAGTACTAGAGTGGCATGCTGCATTTCTGACTCAGATAATGAATACATAAGGAAAACCTCCTGAACTTTTCACTTTTCTGTAAGAGCATGCTTCCAAAGACTCTACAGACGTAAAGAAATTACTCTTGCTTAACATTCTTTTACAAGTTTGATTCCATCATTTAGAAAATTAAAATTGATTCCACCCTCCTCCCCCGCCCCTGCTCTCTCTATGTGAAGACTGAAAGTGCAGTTGTTTTGACATGATTTGAGACTATTCATTATCCTCATCATCAAGAGTACAGCAAGATGTGGATTTTAAGAGGTATAAAAGTGCTTTAAGTATTGGATGCCCTGCTTAAAGGCATCACCTCTATAGCTTTCTATCAAAATGATGATAATTGAAGCATTAGCCAAAATTGACCATTCTGCAGACATATGTTCCTCCTCTCTGAGTAATGAAATCTCTTTCTGTGTCCTAGATGTAGTACAATAGTCCACTAAAAAACACCAGCACAATGGGTTCAGAATTGCTAGCGTTTTCTCCGGATGCCCTAGTCTATGTCAGAATTGTTGGAGGAGCCCAGGTCTGCTCCCTCAGCAATTAGCTTTTTGCGGCTTAGCTGGTGTTTAAACACCTACCTGCTGTATTTAAATGTCGTGCAATGATTTCTTGGTTCATTAGACTTTTTTGTAATCCTGGTGTGCTACTTTGATATTGGACAAATTTCAGTAATTAATTTTTTTAATGAACCAGCTCTCACACATTTCAGAAAAGCTGTGGGCAAAATCAAAATCTGCCATGTAAAATAAACCCACTGCAGCGCCAGAACGGTGCCAGAACGGTGCTTAACAGCGCTTCTCCATGTTTTATTTTATTTTTAAAGATCCCTGTAATTACCACTAAGAAATCATTTCACTCTAGACTTGGCAGTGATAGGAAAAAAAATCCATGTCTGGATATCTGTATCCAAGTTTGGAACCTATCAACAGATTATCTTCCAGGCCAGTTTGCCCAAGAACCTCTCAGCCTCCTTTCAAAGCATGGTTGTGGCAGCTGGAGAGACAGCGCTGCGTAAGGCTGTGCAGCAGATAGGGAATCATTAGGGGCCCAGATAAATTGGACCTGGGATTTTGAGATCTGTTGTCCCTAGCACCATTACCCACCTGGTGCATAAAATTAATAAAATTTACTATTATCTTACATTGTTTGCAATGTTCTTAATTTATTAAATTCTGCCTAATGTAATAAATTTACCATATTAATTATTTTACAGTGATTTACATTTTTCCTCAAAAAAGATCAGAGGGAATCAAACCTGTTGCTCTGCATAATGCCTTTTGTACCAGACTGCTTAAAGCCTCCAGGTAGGTGTTCAACAGAACTTTGCCCATCAACATCTTCTAGTTTGAGCATTCCTGTATCATCTGAGATGCTATAGGAGGAAAATAGCTCATGACAGATTGTTGCATTCGCTGTAAGTACTGAAATAATAGTGGGAAATGTGTAGGGAAAACATTACTCTGACTGTGTTTGGAACTTACAGAAAGTTCAGCTTCAGAACAAAATCCAGCCAGTTCCTTGTCATTCCTTCCCTTCCTCCCTCTTTTCCTTCCCTTCCTCCCTCTCTTCCTTCCCTTCCTCCCTCTCTTCCTTCCCTTCCTCCCTCTCTTCCTTCCCTTCCTCCCTCTTGTCCTTCCCTTCCTCCCTCTTGCCCTTCCCTTCCTCCCTCTTGCCCTTCCCTCCTTCTTGCCCTTCCCTTCCCTCCCTCTTGCCCTTCCCTTCCCTCCCTCTTGCTCTTCCCTTCCCTCCCCTCCCCTCCCCTCTCCTCTC
>VXBP01004626.1:15236-71759 GCA_013400115.1 Rhinopomastus cyanomelas
TCCCTTCCTCCCTTCCTCCCTTCCTCCCTTCCTCCCTTCCTCCCTTCCTTCCTTCCTTCCCTTCTCTTTCTTTCCTTCCTTCCTTCTCTTTCTTTCCTTCCTTCCCTCCCTTCCTCTCTCTATGCCTTTAGCTCTCTAATTTTCAGCTGGATACATTAGCATTTTCATGTTGACAGCTTCTTCCAAGTTCTCTCAGCCTGAGAGTTGCTTAAGGTTACAAGAGTAAAGAAAGACGGGCAGGGTGAGGGAATCCAGCTGAACAAACCACGTGTGTTCTGGAGTTCAGAGCATTTTCAGTTGTGGTTGAAATTATAAAAAGTGTTAGAACAACACTGGTTTGTTTCATGTAGTGAAGCAAGGAAACACAGTTTTTGTTTGGCCTCCTGTCTTTTCAAACTTCCATCATGAAGTCCCTCAAAAAGTGGTTGTTCTCTAGAAGTCATTTTCTCTAACCAAATTGCTAGGAAAAAGGGATTGCAAACGTGAGCAAGTTCAGTCCTTAAATCCTCACGTGGAACCGTGGAGAGAGAGGCTCGGGACAACGAACTGCTGCTGTGCAGCATTGTGGCTCTCAGCCGAGTACAGCAAATAGCAGATTTGGGCGGGAGAAGCAGGTTTTCAGTGTAGTGCAAGATGAAAATGAAGGAAGTATTGATCCGTTCAACAGGCAGAGAACACTGCGACCCTAGTTAAACTGGCCATGATTTATGCAAGCGTGGAGTTTATCTGCATGAGAACAAATCTCTAAATGCATAGGATACCTTCCCATTTAAACAGATTTTCAACTCTGTTAGTTCTCATTTTTGTTATCCTTTGAGTTTTGTGTGTTGCTGAAAGGATGGAATCTTCACCTGAACCACCTGAACCTTCCTGTCTGCTCCTCACAGGTTAGAAAAGAGAATTTTTCAAGGTTAAGCAGTCTGTTAAATTCTGCAGCCCTCCCAAATGTGTGACTCTATTTCTCACACTTGCCCCACAGCAGGATAATTGAGACCTCATTAATGGTCCTTAGGAGAATGACTCCCAAGCTGGAACCGCTCCAGAAACCAGGACACCTAATTAATAACAGTGATACCTGTCTTGTGTAATTGTTTTGACCCAGGTTCTATTCCTTTTTCCAGCCTAAACCTGCAGAATGCTTGTGGAGAAGACCACACAAAGTGTGATCATAAATTTTAGGGCTGAATGAAAAAGCGATGCTCTTAGCCCTTCCTAATAGCTTGCATGCAAAGATGGTTGATGATATAACTCTAGATCCATATCAAATCATCCAATTAATGTAAAAAAATCCATAGTAACAGCACAATTTAGTAATGCCTAGACTTTGAAGCTTTTATTTAGACAGAACAAGAACAGTGAACATGTAGTCGCTTCCCCATGACTTCCAAGTTTTACTGAAATAAATTAGCCCAGTAAGAACGTTTAGATGATCATCAGTTTTAGGATGTGGTGATGCCTACATCTGCTCTCTGAAGGGAGGGCGTAAGACCAGTTTTGCTTTCTGTCAGTTCACAACACACGTGGAAAATTTGCTGGTGGGAAGAAGGCTCTTGGACATGGTGTGTAATGGATGGGCTTGTGAGGGGCTCTGCGGCAGCGAGGTGTGGAAAAGCAGATGCACAGGGCTGTCCTACTACCTACTACCCTACTTTTCCTCCCATAGGAGGTATATCATGGCCATTTGTTTGTTTCTCCTGTGCCACCAAGGAAAGAAAATCACATTGCTGTCATTTGACTTTTTCTCTACACAGTCATGTTCCCCTTAGCAAACAAAATTGCGGTGACATTTTCATGCAGTGATACACCATAAAAAGATTTGCCTTTCTCAGCCTGCTCACAAGCCTCTCTTTTCTCACTCTCTGTGACATGTAGAGTGGGGGGGAAAAAAAAGTAGTTAAAATTCAAACAAAAAGCTGTTTTACATTTGCACTACAAATCTGTACTAACGCTCAGGTGCTACACACCAGCACAAACATTCTAAATGTAAATTTCAAGTTATTTGGATTATTTATTCTCTGTAGTCATTTACATTATATTTTAGAATAATGTTCTCGTAACTGTTTAGCTCCTACTCAGAGTTACTCTGCATGTTGACAGTGAATATATCGATTGTTAATATAAAAATATTTTATAATGCTGGAGCATATGGATTTCCATCTGATTCGCATATGCACACCCAGAACTCGTTGCCAGTCGCCCTCTGTATTCAAGTCACAGCCAGAACAATGAAATGCGGGGAACAGTGTGGTTAATGTCTATTAGCACTCAGGAAAGCTGAACCTGAATATATTAATCTCATCAAAATATGAAAGATTTGCATAAGAGTTTCTTGTGTTCCTAGCACAGAGCCAGTATTAGGAAGATATAGTAAGACAAATAATGTGCTAATATGCATGTGTCTATACGTGTGAGTGTCTATGCATATGAGAAAAATATGAGATTTTTCCCATCATTTCTTCAGCGTTTTTACCGTTATTTGTTGTGTGATCTGATGGCAGAAAGCATCGCTCTTCATTGCCAATTTTAAAAAGGGAGCCCACCTTGCATTCATAAAGGCACTCAATGGCACCCACACCTCAATTTGCAAATGGGAAGGGCATGCAACAGTTTAAACGGTGATGGGGTGAAAAGAAAGGTGAGCACTGGCTATGTTAACATGTCGGCATTTGTAAAAACCTTCCCATTTGCATAGAAAAACGCGTCTGAAGAAAAAAGTGGTAAGTAGTGAGCACGTCTCTCCTTCCAGTTCCCAGGGAGAGAATAATAGTCACAGAACATGAGGGATTGGAAGGGACCTTGAAAGATCATCTAGTCCAAGCAGGATCCCCTAGATCCTGTCACACAGGAGCATGTCCAGGTGGGTCTTAAACCTCTCCAGAGAAGGAAACTCCACAACCCCCCTGAGTAGCTTGTTCCAGTGCCCTGTCACGAGATACTGTCTTTCTGGGCTATGAGGTGACCCAGAAGCCACTACTGGATTGAGACAACAATAAGTCTTAAGTGAGTGAACAACGTCTTAGGATGCTACTGTGGCAAAACAAACACAAAGATTTATTGCTAAAGGTTTCAATCATGCCAAACTCCTGACCAAAACTGAAGGCTTGGTAAATTCGTTTTGCATTTTGCAGCTGCAGCCCAGTCTGCTAAAGAAGGATATTAATGAGAATTTCCCCCCACATTGAACTGTTCACATTGTAGGCTGTTTATTAAAAAGCTTTCCTATTCACATGTTCATGTACAGCCTTAGATACTCATTAGAGTAACAGCCTGTAGGGACAAACATTATGTAAACAATGAATCATATTCAAAGGAAACTTTGCTGTAACTGCTTTGTGGAGAAAGCACGCGTTTTGTGATGATGAGCAGCATGGTGGTGGTGTAAAATAACATATGTTGAATGCCTTCTCAAGATAAATCAGAGTTAGTAATGTGCATAGGAATAGAGAACATAATGTAGAAGAGTCGATGCTTTATGTCCAATGCTAATTAATGATCACTTTAAATAATAGAATTAAAAACTTGGCAAAAATCAGGCCAAGAGACTTTTAAGCTGTTTTAATTGTGGCATTTCCCTCTCAGTTTTCTAACTAACGAAGCAAAAAGGTAGTATGGATTTGTAGGTGTTTGTATGTGTGAGTATTTACACCTGCACTCTTGGAGGGAATGAGAAGGAGCCATTCGACAGCGGGCTGGGGAAGATGAAAAAGTCAAGCGGAGCAGTAGGTACTGACAGTGTCTCTCGACCTTGTCAGGAAGTATTATTACTGACTTCATTGGGAACGAGTGAAACCATGATCCATGAAATCTTTTAGGCATACCTATAACTGTAATGAGAGGTACCTTAAACACTTTGGGCATATATGTCCAATTTAAACATCTGCTTAGCTCAAATCAGTTATCTGCAATCTGTTTCACCAAAATGTGAAATCATGGTAAAACAGTAAAATACAAAATAATATGCACTGGAAATGCTTAAGGATCAAGATAAATGTATGTGTCTCACAGAATTGTTTCTGAAGGGATTAAATGTAAATTGTTTATTAGTGTTTACTTATTTTTAAGTTGCTGAAAGTTAAAATTAAAAATGGAGGAAAAATGAGATGGGAAATTTATTTCAAAAAATGCTTCAAACAGGTTAGCAATTATAGAAAGAAGAAATGAAGCTAAAATTATTTTCTACCCATGTCTGACTACATATAATTGCACGCAGGCTGGACTTGATAATCTCAGAGGTCTTTTCCAGCCTCAATAATTCGGAGAGTCTGTGATAAGAAATTGTCCTTTTAAAATATTTGGATTTTACTATTTTGTAAAAGGTTTCAAGCTTTGTTTTTCCTGTAACACAAATACAATCTGTGCAAAAAACCCAAAATATGGTCATTTCAATGAAGCTAGAAGTAGCAAATGTATTTCTGATAATTCTCTCTTTCTGCCTGGTTCTGATGAGAACCAGACTGAAGCTGTCAGATTCATCACATCCATTTCTACAAGGTGATGGCCAGTGCAGTGTTGTGATGATGAGGCAGAGAAACAGCATCACAAAAATGGGTCTGGAATGAGAAAATGGCTGATGATTTTGAGAGAAAAATCTAAACAAGCCTCTAGTCACCAACTTCCACAGGTGAGTCTTTGGTTTTACTTTTTAACAAACTGGATTTGGGAAACTGTTGAATTTGTCTGTGTATTTGGGTGAAAGAAGGGGTTAGCTTTCCTTCGAAAAGAGAGCTGCTTTCTCTACTTTTCTTTTTCTAGTGAATGAGAGAGATGCTAGTATTTTTACACAAAGCTGCTTTGCAGGCACAGCTGTGTTTGCTGCACCAAGACCTTACCAAGATAATTTTCCTGAGTTCTTCTCTGTCCTGTCTAATGTACTTCTTTCAACAACAGGATTCCCATTTTGAATTTTATTTGAACTTCCAATAGTGTTATTCACTGTTTCTTTGCAGTCCCTAGAACACAGAACATAAAAAAACAGAGCTTTTGTTCAGGGGAGAGAGAGAAATTATTTAGATAAAATGAAATGAAGGGAAAAAAGTGTCGGCATGTGGTGTTTACCAGAAGACCGTGCAGATAAGACTAAAGTAAGAAGGAAAGGGTTAAATTATGTCTGCCAAATCTGAAATATTTTCATTTAGGTCTAAATTGCCTTAGATGTACTTTTCAATAGTTACACTGAAATTAGAAGAGGACAAAAAAAGAGAGAAAGGGAAGGAGGCAGGGAGGAAGGGAAGAAGGAAGGAAGGAAGGGACTGAGGGAGAGAGGGAGGGAGAGAGAAAAGAGAGAAAGAGAGAGAGAAAGAGAGAGAGAAGGAAAGGAAGGAAAGAGAGGAAGGAAAGGAAGGAGCGGAATCAAAAACACATGATGACCGGAGACTTCTGCTGAAAACAGAATTAAAATCTTTTCCTTCTTCACTCACCTGGTGAAATTTTGGGCAAACTCCTACAATTGCCTTTGTGATGTGTCTGATTTTGATTACTGCCTTTTACGGAAGGAACTGACTTAGACAGGTGTAGGTGATGTTTAGGGGAGAGAGCTACTGCAAACGAAAGTGCTCAGAGCCAATGCACAAGAGAAATCTTGGGATTGGAAAATTTCAGTCTGATTGTTCCAGACAAAGAAATGACCAAAGATAATTTCCAGCAGAAGCATTAAGCAAATTTATATGATATTGTGGGTGAGGAATATGTTCAAAACAAGATGGAAAGTACATACACTTTGCCAATGAATGTCAGAGTGACTATTCAAACAGCGATTGCTGAGGAAGTCATTATGGTATTTGGAGAAGAAAAGCATTAGGACTTCTTGAATGTGCCTTTCTACAGGTACCCATACAACCTCTTTTCACTGGCATTTATTTCAACATTTTATCCTGAATGTTTCATTGGAAAAGTGTTTATCTCCTTTACAGCAAAATAAAAATGCATCACAATTTCCTGTGGGGATTTTGTCACCATTTCCCTTCTAATTTTTGTGACATCTTATCTTTTTAATATAACATTATTTGTAAAGGCATGATTTAACATATATCTGTTATGAAACCAAAAGTTCCTGAATCTCCCTGTAGACTGAGACAAACATAGGACAAGCTAGCAGTGTCCTGTGTCATGTTATGAAATGGAATTTGTGTAAAATATTGTCATAGCTATAAGCAAACAGCAATTACTTTTATTTATGTGCAATGTGTATGTGCATAGTACTTAGTACAACTGGTAAAAGTCTTTTAGAACTTGAAAATCTAGAGACAGGTCAGCCTTTTTTTTTTTTTTAAATATTTACAAGTTGGTTTTCTGTTAGATAGGGCAGATGCTTTTCTATTTTTAACCCTAGTTGAGAAAGCAGCAGTATTCCACCTTCACTAAATTATTAGAAAGCAATATGGTTTGTTAAATCTTAATTTCATAGAATCATAGAATCATTAGGGATTGGAAGGGACCTCGAAAGATCACCTAGTCCAATCCCCCTGCCACAGCAGGATCACCTAGACCAAAATTTATGTGAATATTTTGCATAACCTTAGGAGATATGACTAGGATTCATCAGAAAGGACTTGCAGAGAACATATTCAGTACAAGAATACTTCACATAATGAGCAATTAATCTTGGAGGTTTTTGCTCAAAATGCTGTAAGAGTTAAGAGACAACACAGGTTAGAAACCAAGCTGACAGTTTCATGAAGGGGAAAAACCCAGCTGAGAGTCATTAAAAACAATAAAACTACTTTCAAATGTTGCAGTGAAGTCCCCTGAACTGTAGCTTTTCATTGGATAGGAGACTATTTAGTGTCCACATTGCTTTTGTCTTGCCTCCTTGTTCTTCCCTAGGTAGCCATGAGTAACAGTGGCCAGCAACCAGTAGATTAGCTGTCAATCAGACAAAAGTCTTTTCTTCTTACTTTTATATGAATAAGAAATTCTTAGCTTATAATAGAATTAAAATAATGTCTCTGTTAAAAATAACACAAAAAATATGTTTTGTGATTGTAAATGAGCTAAAAGTTGGGTTCATACTTCAGAAGAAAGCAGTCATTTGCTAATTAATAAATACACTTCCCAAAGTTGAATAGTATTTTCTAGAATCACTTCTAGAATAACTTTACCCTACCAGCTTATTTTTTTCTTTCTAACTTAAAAAGTAAGCACAGAAAACCCAGAATTCATTCTAATTTGTTCTGTTAGATTGATAACAGAAGTCAGTGGTATCCTTTTTCATTTTCCCTCCTGGATTGATGCCCTCGGGAACATTGGTAGCAAATCGGCAGGGGGATTTAAAATCTCATTTCTCAGAAATGGAACTTTTGAAATCCACTTGCTATGAAAATTAATGGTAATTAATATTTTTAGTTATTCAGAAGAGCCTGTTTAAGAATGAGTCTTTGCCATGCAGCAATTAATGCAGCAATTAATACAAGCAGAAAGTTCCTACAAGGATACTGGAAGCCATTAAATACTTATTCCAGTAAATTAATCTGTTAAATTGAAGAATCTGTTAGAAATCCATTTTAATCCAGTGCTAACACTGTGGGAACGTATCTGATGGCTATTTGATGGTGTGCCATGGGGCTACTGTGACTTTTTTAATTGTTGCAAAGTGTAGGGAGTGTTTTCTCTCATTTCTGTAAGGAGAAAAGTCACAGGAAAAGTTGTTAAATGAAGGATCACATCTTTTTTGTCATTCAGGGTAAAGGCATGTTTTGGTTCTCCTTTCTGGAGAAGAGGTGACTTATGAGCCTCCCAAAACTACTGAATTATTACTGTTTCTGTGCACATGAAGGCTATAGAAAGTTAGGCTTAACTTTGAATCCAGCCTTGGCTGCTCAACATTATTAAGAGAATCATGCAAATGAAACAGCTGGAGCACAAACAAAGTCATAGTCTGAATCAGATAACGATTTCATTTAGATTATTAATGAGGCCTTTCTTTCCAATTAGGACTATTAGCTGCTTTAAAAAACTCAAATCAGACAGGCAATGAATTCTTGGCTGCTCACATTTGTGTCTCTTTCTGCACATTTTAGGGTATTTGAAGGGTGGGTGTCAGGAGGATGAAGCCAGGCTCTTCTCAATGTCAACTAGTGATAGGATGAGGGGCAATGGGTGTAAGCTGGAACATAGGAGGTTCCACATCAATATGGAAGGAAGGAACTTCTTCACAGTGAGGGTGATGGACACTGGAACAGGCTGCCCAGGGAGGTTGTGGAGTCTTCTTCACTGGAGATGTTTAGGACCCACCTGGGTCTAGGTGATCCTGCTGTGGTGGGGGGATTGGACTAGATGATCTTTTGAGGTCCCTTCCAATCCCCAACGATTCTATGATTCCACGATTGGAGTTTAGAAGTCCAACACCAGGTACTCTATAAGAATTCTCTCTGCAGATGGGAAAACAGTAAAATTATGTCCAGAAACACACACGGAATTAGCACCAAATCCAGGTAAGATTGCTTCTTGCTACTTTAGCTCATTTATTTTATAATGTTTGTATTTTAAATGTAAAGTCATAAAGCACAGGTTGAAGTAAAAATAATACTCTGAAATAATAAAAGGAAGCCTATTTTTCCTTGATCATTTTGGGTTTCAGAAAAAGATCAAAGAAACCAATATTTTTATAGGAAGGGTATGATGACAGAAATAATAAAGCAGAAATCACATTTAAAGCTGGTTTTTCATCACAGCATTCAGTACTGCTAGTCGTAAAAGTATGAGGTGCTTGAATGGGAACACAAGACTAGTAAAAGCTCAGAATACCCCTACATGATAGGTTGCCGATATCGGGAACTTTTCAGTCCGTGCTGATGAGACTGATACAAAGGAAAGCACTAAATATGAGTTTAATGTTACAGGGAATTTCTGTTGTCAATACAAACTCAAAATACTCTTTTTCTTTTTTTTTTTTAAATTACGTTCCAAACAGACCAGCACGTATGAAGATATCTCTGCTCACAGATAGGAGAAAACAAACAGAAATTACACCCAATTTCACAGCACAAAACCTGCTCTCGGTCTGGACAGGCAGGGAAGATGGGTCTGGTTCTGTCACTCACATCACAGGGCTGAAAACCAGGGCTGTCCCCAATGCCGACCTTCACTGGGATATCAATGTACATAGCAGATGGCCACTATCAGCATGTGCTGCACAGTTCTGACACTTCACAATAAGCTCAGGTGCCAAATGCCAACCCTCTGTGCTAGTTCTAGGCAGATTTGGCCTCTGGGAATGTTCATGATTTTCTCCAGTC
The DNA here is from genome assembly GCA_013400115.1 of Rhinopomastus cyanomelas. Classification (NCBI taxonomy): domain Eukaryota; kingdom Metazoa; phylum Chordata; class Aves; order Bucerotiformes; family Rhinopomastidae; genus Rhinopomastus; species Rhinopomastus cyanomelas. The sequence goes on from VXBP01004626.1 coordinate 24,470, forward strand.
AGAAGAGTCAGCTCCAGTAGTTTCAGCTGAGTTATCGCTAGAGACTTGGTGTGAAACTAGCCACCTTCTTTGTTCATTAGGGGAATTTCAGCTGAGCATTAAAATGTCATCAGTCTCAAAAAGTGAGCTGAGGTCTTTACTCTTTGCAACTTCGGAGCTCTTAAGCACAACTGTCCAAAAGGGTTAGTTGCACTGTCTCTGAGTTCACAAATGCTCTAGCAGAACTGGTGATTATTTGCAGCACCAGTTCAGTCTTTCAATATTGCAGAAGATTTAGTGCCACCACAAGCTGCTGCTTTGACCCACATTGAACAATCTTTCTTGAAATATACAGTATCAAGTCAGAATTAAAAGTGAAATTTTCATCAGTAATGTTCTCAGCACTATAAAAAAACCTTTGCAAGCAGGCAATAGAACTTTTCAGTTCCATCCCTTTTTATTTTATCATTGTGGTCTTTTTTCCCCCCAGTGATTGAAGTTTTTGATTTTTATCATGAAAACTTGTAAATTATAAGTATTTTGGTTATATGAATTGCTCCCTCTAGAACTTGTGAAGCACAAAGACTCAGTGCTAATTCTGAATTCTTTTTGAAACATAGTAAGATCCAAAATTAACTGTAATTTCAGTGCACTTAATAAAAAATATAATGACTATCAGAAAAATGGACATCAGAAAGTGCTTCAGTAGATTTCTCAATAACAGCTTTGGTTAAAAAACTACCAAAAAAGTATCATGGATTTTAATTTGAAGCAGAAGCTCTCTCCTCGTCCCAAATTGTATTTAAAATATATTCAAATATTTTAGCCAGCTCTAGTCCCGGTCCAATGGTGTGCACTACTTACATACATAAATGTTTGCAGAATTAGGACCTTATTATGAATTATGCATGCAAAATATATTTGCTTTCTTTTTTTCATCTTTTCTTTCCTTTTTCTGCAGAAATATATGTGCCTATGGTCTGACTGTATAAAGAAAAGGAATAATAACATCTTGACACAGCCCCTGAAAAAAAATTAGTTGTTCACACTTTTTAAACTAAAGAGGAACAAGTTCATTCCACCGATTCCTGACATTTCTCCTGCTTCCCCAGGAATCTCTATTCACAAACCTGTTCTCTCACTAATTAAAAGGCAATGAAGTCTGAACTCCCTGATTGTTTGCTCATTACTGAACCCTGACTAGTTCCTGAGTGGCGTTCAACTACCTGTTCTGCCCGCTGCTACAAAATGACCCTTCAGTATCTTTTGGCATAGGGGTGGGTTCAGGAACTTTAAAGCAACTTAAAAGAAAATTTATCCAAATAAATTTCCAAAAATACTACTTAATTGTTAAATCATGTTAGAAGAATAATCTGGGACACAATTTCAATGGAACAATATCAAGACTGTGATATGGCAACTGAACTGTTAGTAATTAATGATTAATTATTTTTTTCATGTGAATTTAGTTTAAAAAGCTTAGTAAGATAAAATGTCCAGTTCCTCTTGTAACTATATCCTTGTTCTCCATTATGCATGCAGTCCGGTCCATGCTTCTTACAACCTTCCTATTGATGGGCCATCAAAAGCAGCATCTACAGCTTTATTGATGCACATGAAGTATTTTGCATGATTCTGGTCCTTTCTTTTGTAGTCTGTAACACCATGTGCAGAATCACGCCACACTTACTGGTCTCTGACCAGTATTATTCTGCACTGATACACAACTCTGGTTTCCTCAGTCATTCCTCACAATATGTACTAACTTGCCAGGACTTCATCAGGGTTGAAGATACAGTACATGATACCTTAGGGTCTAGAACTCAATATATGGATTTTACCTGGGATATTCTGGCAGTTAGAATTAATCTTGTGAGAATCTGCAGTTCTCCTGTCTCTTCTAAAATCATAGAATCATCATGGCTGGAAAGGACCTCCAGGATCACCAAGTCCAGCCCTCATCCCAACACCTCCCTAACTCTTAGACCATGGCCTCAAAGTGCTCTAGCTACTCATTTTCTTTAAACACCTCCAGGGATGATGACTCCACCACTTTGCTGGGCAGCCTGTGCTCTATCTCAGGAAAGAACTTTTTCCCAATAGCCACTCTAAACCTCCTCTGATGCAACCTACAGCCATTTCCCCTCGTCCTGCTGTGGGGCACACCAGGATCCCCCTTCTGACACCAATTAAAAATGTCAGGGTCGAATGAGGAGCCCACTGATATTTGATTTGATTTGATCCCAAGGGTGAAATTAAGACACAAGAGAGCTCAGATGCCATCCGCCAGCTTTTATTGATAAGGGGAGAGAAGAAGAAGCAATAGGAGAGTCAGAGAAGAATGAGGTTAGGAAGATAGCGTGAAAGAAATAAAAGAGCAAGGATAGTCACCACCATGGGCTTTCCCAACATCCCATGAGGTCTGTTTTCAGGCAGTCTTTGGCAGTGTGCATCACCCCATTGGCCAGGAACGGGGGTCTTTTATGCAGGGTACGCCATCCACATGCACGAGAGGGCGTTCAGGTAAGCCGTGATTCCAGGAAGTGTTTTATGTGTGCATTAGGAGGACGTGTCCAGGTATGCATGGTTGTGAGGGGGGCTGAGTAATGAAGCTGCTGTTTCATAGTTCCAAGGAAGGGTGAAACAGCTATGTCATCGTTTCAGTTGCTTGGGCATTGGGAGCTGCAGCGTTCGACAAGCATAGTGTAGTGTCCGATAAGTGTTATCCAGCTGGTTCAGCAAATCGTGGTGTCGTGCTCACCAAGCAGCTTTGAGACAGAGTCCCTCTTAATTTAACTCAGCTCATCCCACCTACCATTAGTAATTTGGGAGAATTTAATTTTGTATACAATTTTACGTATTCTAAAACTTTGATCTGCCTCAAAATAGCACATTTAAATAACACAGTTATTTTTTTTCTACACTTGTCCTTTGTAGCTGAATACAGTCTTGTCCAGTAATATGGTACCAGAGAAGAACTAGACCAACAAGTAAATCAAATGCAATGTTGTCTTTTCAAGGAAAGCAGTTCTCTACTAAAACAATAACTGTATCTACAATCTATGAAGCTTTTAGAGTCATAGGACCATAGAAAAGTTTGGATTGGAAGTGACCTCAAAGATCACGTAGTTTCAAATTCTCTGCCACGGGCAAAGACATGTCTCACTGGACCCTGTCACTTAAAGTCTCATCCAACCTGGTCTTGGATACATCTATTGATGGAGCATCCACAACGTCCTTGTGCAACCTGTTCCAATGTCTCACCACCCTCACAGAGAACTTCTTCCTAATGTCTGTTATAAATCTTCCCTCTTTAACTTTAAAGCCGTTGTCTCTCGTTTTATCACTACAACCTTTGTAAAATGGCCATCCCTGAACTTTCTTGTAGGGTCCCTTCAGACACTGAAAAACTGCACTACGATGTCCCCATACTTCTCTCCAAGCTGTAGAACTCCCTCAGCCTGTCCTTGTAGGAGAGATGGCTTTGTCACGTGATCATTTTTGTGATCCTCTGGTGGACCATGGAGCTCCATGTCCCTCTTGTGATGGTGGCTCCGGACCCATGGTATACCAGCTGAGGTCTCATGAAAGCAGAGGGACAGAATCAATTCCCCTTGTCCTGTTGGCAGAAAACAAAGAATTAGTAACTGTCACAGTTTAGCACCAGGTTAGCCCACAAAATTATATTCTGCCCAACCCTGCAGAAGGAAATGTCCTCCCACCTCCCTGGGGACAGAAAAAGAAGTAAACACACTTCCAGAAACTGAAACTAGAAATATTGAACTTTATTAAACTTTATTAAATACTTTTAGAAAAGAAGAACCAAAAAAAATGGGGGAAAAGGGAAAGGTGGAAAGGAAAAAAAAAGTGTTCTTCCTCAGTCACTCAAATCCACCCGTCTCACCACCCAGGCCTGCTAACTCCTAATTCCAAACAAATGCTATAAGCTGCAGATGGCAGTGTTTAAATTCTTAATGTAAGCATTTCCTTACAATTGGTCCAAGGTTACAGGAAGGGATAAAGACAAGAGAGAACGAGAGGAAGGGAAAAAGGTAGGGTGGGTGCGAGGTGTCAAGCAGTGAGGAACAAAGAGAGGCAGAGGGTTGGAGAAGCCGCGATGTGCTATGGGGCCATCTCCCAAGACATATGAACAGGGAGGGGCTGCCAAGAAGAGGGGGAGGCCCTCAGATAAGGACCCCAAAATTTTTCTGGTCTACTCCACCTGCTCAACCTATCCCCTGCGGCAGACAACTCTCCACTTCACTTCTGCACCCCTGACCTCCACCCTGCAACAGCCAAGACAGGTTAACTCCTTATATGCTGGAAGAGAGTTTCATGCAGGAATGCCATGAGCAAACATGATTTCACCAAATCCATAACACTAACAATACTAATATTTTTTCCAACAACAACATTGTTGGTGACCAAAAACAGAAATGGCAGTCCTGTGGGATGTGATGATCTTTCGAGGTCCCTTCCAATCCCTTATGATGCTATGTTCTTCTCAAGTGTGTTAAAAGTCCCTGCCAGATGCTGTATTCCTTAACATTTGCTAAGTTTTTGTTCCTGTTCTCCTGAGTCCTGCTGCTTTGTTTGAAGCTGGAAAGGGTAAATGTTGGGGCAACTCATTTGCATCAACAATACCGAGCTTAGAGCAAAGTAATCTAAGAACAAATACCCAAGACTCCAGCACACATGTTTAGGCATATTCTTTCTTAGTGCCTATCAAATGACAACCCTAGCCACATTTCTGTATCTAGGGCCATTAGGTGTTACATGACTTCATTAAGAAGCTTGAAGGGGAGTATTTTTTCCAGTTCATTGTTGACTAAATTGGACAGTAATTTCCATTGAACTCTCTACCTGTGTGTAGTTGAAAGTAAAATGGACAAGGAAGGTGTTGTGTTCTCCACATTACCTTAAGCATGACGAGGTAAGAGAGCCTGAAGCAAGCAGCTTCTTAGATGAAGTGAAATGTCAGGCTGGTTCAGTAGGCTTGCAAAAGAAATAGTACTTTATTGGAGAAGAATATAACTGGTTTAGTGACAAGGAAAGCAAAAGGATATAATATGCAGAACAATCTGATACAGGTAGCTACAGATGGACAGAAGCAGGAGAGAGAAGCAGCAGATAACTCTGTGGCTGGTCTCGGTTCCACATCCACAATGTCCCTGTTCTCACAGAACATAAAGTATCTGCTGAAGAATAAGATGAACGTGGGTTGTTTGTCTCCAGAATAATTGTCATCTCCTGAGACTAAGTGTTCCTCCATTCAGACACAAGTACGTAGCTTGAGATTTTCTCCTGTTTATTTTTTGTTCCATACACCTCAACAACAGAAACATTTCTCCTGCCTCTTGCTTGTTTGTTATGCTCACAGGCGTGGAGGCTTTCAGAGTGGATTTGAGCTGTGTGGAGCTCAGAAGGACTTTTGTGTTTTCCTTGTTTGAGGAATCCAGAAAGTTTGAGCTCCTCAAGGAAAAGAGAGAAGTTTTGATCCAGAGTATCTCTAAAGAAAATAGAATGGCATATAACTACAGAGACAGAACCCAGGGTGTACTCATGGAGGATCATAAATTTGAAGGCATTTTTGCACCCAGAATTCAAACTAAATTTGGAGGCAGTGTCAGGTGCTTATTATTATTAATTTCAATGGGTTTAAGTGCTTTCTGAAACTAAATTTCATTACATTTAATTTGCATGTCCTTAAAAAGAATAAAAAAAAGAAAATGGAAGCCAGAAAAAGACTTATAGCAAATCCATAAAAGCCATTCCTGTTGATATCCTCCTAACAAAGCTGCTAAGAGTGATCCAATCCAGCGTGCTGGAGCTGATTGTTAAAACTAAGCACCAGCTCAGCTCACTCTTTTCATGTCTCCTAGCTATTAGCTGCTTCACTGGCTTGGACCCAAGGGAGTGTGTGCTCAGCAACCTCAGGAAGCCACTTACTAACCTGACAGTGGCCCCTGTGACTCTTCCTGTCCTTGTCTTTGCATTCTCATAATGCCTGCTGAGGCCCAGCCTGCATCCATGATGGAAAATCCTGTGTAGCAAGAGTTTCTTGACGTCTACGAGGCTTGCTCCTAACACTGATACAGGTAATATTTGTGACAGAGCCTTCTGAGAGGCCTCTTTCAATTCGTCAGGGTAAGCTGATCTTCATGGGTTTTTCTTACTTAATACATAAGAATAATGCAATTTATAAAGCTAATATATCATTCTAATGTTATACCTTAAATTATGGCAAAGGATTCTTTTCTGCACCTTATCCTGTTATTCAAATTATTCTCTAGTAAATCAGCATGAAGGCTTTGCAAGGACTTTGTAGCTTTGTCATTTTTAAGTGATTTTATTTGTAAAACAAGCCTGTTTAACTCTGTATTTTAATTTAACAAACTTGTTTTAAAGGTTTTGGCCTCTTTGTCTAGTTTGTGCAGGGAGTAAGCATATAAAACGAATGAAAAACAAGTGAATGATGTCTGTAACAATGCAATATGTCTTGCTCATTTTCCCCACATTTTACAATATCCAAATCTTCTTTTCTGTCTTATTTTTGCAAAAATTGTGATGGAAATTAAGTACAAAAACGTGACAGGACTTTCAGAGATGTTGAGCACCGTAACATGGATTTAAGCATAAAGGCTGACAGTTTAGGGTAATGTACGTAATGGGCTGCCCAGGGGGGGTTGTGGAGTCTCCTTCCCTGGACACTTTTAAAACCTGCCTGGACATGTTCCTGTGTAACTTGATTTAGGAAATCCTCTTCTGGCAGGCGGATAGGACTGGATAATGTTTTGAGGTCCCTTCCAATCCCCAACATTCTCTGATTCTGTAATGGATTTGGGTAACTCATTTCCCATTTTCAACAAATGCCAGAATCTTGACCAAAAGCTGTATTTCAACAAGTGAGTTAAAATGATTTTAATTGAATCTTTTAATTCATTTATTAAAACAAATTCATTGGGTGTCTGGTATTGGCGTGTGCTTAAAAGCGCTGCATCACTGTAAGCCCCGATGTTGTTATCAGGCTAAGTGGCATGGCTAGCCTTGGTGATGGAATGAAATTGCAGTGAAACAAGGTCAATGCCCTTCTTTTGAAAGGTGAAGCCCCGGATCAGAGTTCAGCTACTAAATCCTTTGTTCTAAATGATCGCCTGATGCACGAGATATCAGCATCGTGCTTTGTCCTCAGAAAGTAATGTACAGCCTTGAACTAGGAACGTGTCATTGAGCTTTGCATTTCCGTGGCTCACTTCTGAAACTGATAATGGAGACATATCTTTTCTCTTTGTTGCTGAGGCTATGCTGCCAGAAACATGTCATCTTACACTTTCATTTTTAAAGCCTGAGAACTCAGCCTTTTTAATATATTTTGGAATTGAAATTTAGATGTATCCTTTGTTCCGTAGATGTTTTTCATTAAAACCTTAAACAGTAACCATTAAAACCTTAAACATTAAAACCATTAAAACAGTAGGATCATAGTCAGCTCCTTGAACTTGTGATACTGAGGTCTCTTCTACTGAGCATCCATTTTTGCAATGGGCTTGTGTAAGAACCTGCTTGACTGAGTTTTGCTGGACTGAAGTCTTGGAATGATGCCTTGCTGCGTCCTGGACAGATGTAGTTAACTGTAGAGGCTGAGAAATGTATGTTTAGACCTTCCTCAGTAGATATGATTTTTTATATTGCTCTGTTGTTCCTTTTTTCTGAAAGAAGTAGAATTGGTTGTTTATCTCATACCAGCAGGCACTAAATTTTACTAGTGAATAGAGTTTACATATGTCTAGAAATCTTTGAAGGCAGTAGCATTTCAGTGTTAGAAGAACACTTGTCCCTTCTGTAATTCCAAGGCTATTAGATGTAGATTTATTATACAATTTATGTATGAATTTCATACTGGCAAAGTGATAACTTTTTGATACCAAGCAGAAGAATGTTTCTTTACCTCTTACTCCCTGTGCTTTCTTTAGCAGTAGAGTTGCATTAAAATAATTAACAATGAATGACTGAGCAGATGATGCTTGAAAGGACATCTAGGGGTCATCTAGTAGCCCCTGCTCAAGTAGAGCCACCCAGAGAAGGTTTCCCAAGACCTCGAATATCTGTAAGGATGGAGAATCCACAACCACACAGCAACTTGTGTCCATGCTCTGTTGCCCTCACAACATAAGAGGGAGCCTCTTGTGCTTCAGGTGGTGTCCATTTCCTCTGCTCCTGTCAGTGGACACCAGTGAATTGAGCCTGTCCCTGTCTTTTGAACGCTCTCGCAGGTATTTGTACCTATTGATGAGACCCGTCTCTGAATAGGCAGCAAGTTTAAAGAAGCCTTGAGTAGAAGTGGATGGTGTTCAGATAATCATATCTGCATAGGGGAAATGGAGGCGGGGGGGAAGAAGCAGTAAAAAAAAAAGAATAAAACCCAAAGAATACCTGTTTGACATTAAAAATAGCTTTAATTTAAGTTTAAGAATTAAGCTTAACTTTTAAGAACATTTCAATTACTATCTTCTTAGGAATAATTTGTTCCATTTTCACCCTGTAAAAGCACCATGGTACCTTTCCTGAGTAGGAAGACTCTGAAATCCACAAAGGAATGTAAAGATTGATTACTTTTATAGCTAATATTTTTCATATGGTTGTTCACATGATGACAAGACAAATTTTGCTAACTTTATTACTCACAGGAAAAGAATAAAACCATTCAGAAATTCCACTGAAATGAATACTTTGCTTTTATTTAAATTACTTTTTATAAATCTATTTTTATAACGTTTACTGTCTTTCAATCCTTAGAACTCAAGAAAGGACTTGATAGTCTGCAGTAGCTATTATATGAATGTGAGTGATTGAAACGCTGTGGTTTGCAACCACAATATTAACAAATACAACTAGTAATTACTCAAAGTAAAACTTGATTTTCCAGAATCATAGAATCATTAGGGATTGGAAGGGACCTCGAAAGATCATCCAGTCCAATCCCCCTTACCACAGCAGGTTCTTAGTTATTTGTCTAAACCCTTGCTGGTGTTTATATTTTTTCTCCCAAATAACTGGTTCGTGTTCAGTATAAACAGCTTATTTGGAACCTCTGTCATCATCCAGGATGAGTTCAAAACCAAACCTGACATCAGAAGGTGGTATGCCAGACTGATAACCTGCATGTTTGCATTCACATTGCTAGATGTGCTTGACTGCAGTGACATCTCCTTGTGGGCAAGGCTCTGAGAGATGTCCCCTGCACAAAATGCATAGAGGAGGTGAATCTAAGCCTTTAGTTTTCTTCTCCAGAGTTTGCACTGATTGAATGCTTGAGTGTAAGTGGTGTAAAGGAGTGCTCAGTGTGAACAACAGTGTACACCTGTGTACAACTGACCTCTGAATTTTGAGTCTGTAGCCTTTTAAATTAAGCTAAAACTCATCTTTATCATTAAAAAAACCCCTTGGTTCTTCCTTTATCGCTTTTTTCCTCAAAGACTGGCTTGGTGCTACTACTTTGTCCAGCAAGGGTTCACTACTTGTAGAGGTACCTAATTCAACAGTTCAGGGGTATCTGGCACCAGTCTCAACGCCCAGGGGATGAGGGAAAGGAGAAAATTAATGGCATCAAGGAAGGTGGATTTTGTGCTGGCTGAGCTGCTGACTCAGCCCCCCAAGGATGTTTAAGATGTGGGTGTAGCACCTGCTGGAATTCAAGATATGGTGCTTTAAAGGTCTGTTACCCTTTAAAGACCTTTGGATGGACATGAAAAAGATGATACTTGATAAAAGAGCTTCTGATCAGCATTTTTTAAAACTGAAGTTGCTTGCTTGGCCAGCTTATGGAATGCCAGCAATGTCCTGAAATAATGAAATATTTCATTAGCTAAGGCTCCGCAGAATTGCCTCAGTGCTATTAAAAATATTTGGAAAATTAATTTGAAGGGCATCGTGGCCTATTAATGTCATCACTCCTGATGCACTGTCAGGCCACCACACTTCAATTTGATGTTGCTTAGCAAAATCTACTGGCTAATGCCTGTTGACTTCCTTTTTTTCAGGACTTGTGGCCAGTTATTTAAGTAAGTTGACTTCAGAAAATAAGGAAAGGACTTCTCAGTCTATAAACATCTAGTTCTTTATATTCTCTGTATGTACTAATGTGTTTTAAATAGGAAAAGAAAAAAAGTCAAGGAGGAGCATGTAGAAACATTGGTTCTATTGAAAATGGAAGTCTGTGCATGTTGATGGAGCTTTACTTGCCAAAAATGTCACGGTAGTATTCTCACCAGAGTATAACACACCCTTCACTTTGCAGATTTTCTGCATAATTTCATTGTGAAGTATGTGATCATCGCTGTGAAGTGTGTTCTATGAAAAGACCAGATATGGGACCAGAAAGCTTTCTTTATTTTTCTTGCTTTTTATTAGTTTTGGTTTGTTTTTTCCTTCTTTTTCTTGCAGTTTCCTGCTGTATCCTCAGGACTGGCACCTCTGGGTGCAGAGGGATATCCCATTTCAGAATCTTAAATCAACACAAAATTACTTACTTCCTGTTGTTCCTGTGTAGTGGCATCTTGCTGACAAGCACAGGTACCAAAACAACCTGGCCCATGGTAGAGGACATGCCAGAGGCAGGGGAAATGGCTCAGGACAACCAGGAGAAGGTTTTAGTGCTGAAGCAGGCTTGTTTCCCGGAGGTGTGATTTGGAGAAATCTCTGAACACTTCTCTGGAGATTTTTTAACCAGGGCTGGACTGCCACAGTGGCTATGCTTCAGAGAATATACTTTCTGGAATAATTTTCAGATTTGTTTTTCTGCTGCTATTAATGTCGAATATTTTTTTCCCAGGAGGGGATTATTTCACTTCAGCAGGATTATTACGTTGAAGGAGTGTTGCTTCATGCAAGTGGCCCTGTTTAAATAAACTGTGTTTGACAGCACAGGCTACGGTGTGCTCCTGCGTTCCTGAGACTGCACAAGGAACTATGTGTCTGGGCTATTTCCAGTTCTTCTTGTCAGATTAATTTCAAGGAGTCAGAAGCATTGACAACTCCTTCGCTTGAAGAGCACTGGCAAGGATTTCTGTCTGTCTTCCTCTTCCATGCCTTTAATCACAGCCTGGTCCCTGGGTGAAGCCTGCAGACCACCAGTGCCTCATTCATGTACCAAACTGATAGTAACTCCAAATTACCTGTACGACAGAGGCATATGGATCCTTCAGCTGAGCTGACTTCTGTTCTTTGTGAAGGAAAGAGACCTTTTCACCAAAGGTAAGGACTCCAAGGAGAGGGGAGAGCAATAAAAGGAAGAAACAGAGCTCTGAGTCACGAGTTGCAAGAGCTCACTCAGTGGTGAGTGAAGTTCTTAGAAATAGGAATTCATCTCGTTCTAGGATTTAATGACACGAAAAAACCTTGACCCCATATCAGTGTGCTTGCCTCTGCTGGAGGTCAGAACTCTGCCAGAAACCCCTCCAAAGGACTTATAATTTTTCCCATTGTTTTGGATTCTTGCCTGTTGTGTGTGGGTTTGTACGTAGAGTGGCCAGGAAGGTCACACATGAACTGTGTATTAAGTGGGAGCTTTAGTCGTGCTGTTAAATAGTGACCTGTGCCATGAAAGCAGCTTGATTTGCATGGTGTCCCTGCATGTTAACTGTAACTGGACCTTTTTTAGCAGTCACAAAAACCTCCTTTATGCCAAGCCTTTTGAAAGAAGCCTCTTGTTTTGCACAAAGCTGTTTTGCTGACTCCCTTCTATCCAGGGTGTTCCTATGCTGATAGCATCTTGTTCCCTTAAGTGAATTTCTTGTAGAAAGATTATGTCAGCTTTTTCCATTTTAACAAATTCTGTGGTTATAACTTTAAGCCATTTATGTTCTCCCATTACAAATTCAATTATTTGCCATCGTTCACTTCTGCAGGATTTGACCATTTGATATACGATACACAATGTCACTGCCAAGATTTAACACAACTATAAAAATACTAACATATTCTACAGCTATTTCACTTGGGATGTTGGTTTTCAAAGAAGTTAATGTATCAGTATATCCCTGAGAAAACTAGCTTTCCATAGATTGACACTTTATCCCATTTTCTCCTTAATAACAGAATCGCAGAACATTACGGATTGGAAGGGACCTTGAAAAATCATCTAGTCCAATCCCTCTGCCACAGCAGGATCACCAAGATCAAGTTGCGCAGAAGCATGTCCAGGTTGGTTTTAAACATCTCCAGAGAAGGAGACTCCACAATCTTTTTGGGCAGCCAGTTCCAGTGCTCTATCACTCTCACTGTGAAGAAGTTCCTTCTCATATTTATTGTGGAACCTCCTATGTTCCAGCTTACATCCAGAGCCCCTTTTCCTGTTACTGCATGACACTGAGCAGAGCCTGGATTTATCCTCCCGACACCCACCCTTTCTACATTTATAAACATTAATGAGGTCACCCCTCGGTCTCCTTTTCTCCAAGCTCAAGAGATCCAGCTCCCTCCTCCTTTCCTCATCAGGGAGATGCTCCACTCCCTGCATCATATTTGTGACTCTGCACTGGACTCTGTTGAGCAGTTCTGCGTCCTTCTGAAACTGAGCGGCCTACATCTGTACACAATATTCCAGATGTGGTCTCACCAGGGCAGAGGAGAGAGGGAGGAGAACTCTCGATCTACTAACCACTGCCCTTCTAATCTACCCCTGGATGCCATTGGACTTCTTGGCCACAAGAGCCCATTGCTGGCTTACAGTCATCCTGCTGGCCACCAGAACCCCCAGAGAGAAAGAGACCCCATAAGTCTCTTTCACCTGTGCTACTCTCCAACATGTCAGTCTCCAACCTATACTGGTACCTGAGGTTGTTCTTGCCCAGATGGCAGACTCTACACTGCTTTTGCTATTGTCTATTCAGTTTCTCCCTGCCCAGCTCTCTAGCCTGTCCAGGCCACAGTGGATAGCAGCACACCATCCTGGTGGCTCTGTTGGTTTTCTTACATTGCCAATGAATAATGTACACATCAAAATACTAAAGTTAAAATATCTGCAACAAATAGCAAAGAAGAAACGTTATAATCAACAGAGTTGTGCATAGACTAGTGTTGTAAGCGAGAACGACTGGTAGGGTGCAAACTTTTTAGTATTTTGTACTATGCAGATATGGCCAAACTGGTAGAAAAAATAAAAAGTGGTTTTGTTTTAATTTTTTTTGCCATTCTGACCAATCTTCATATCCAAAGCTCCCTGGCTAATGGGATCTGACAAGATCATAGCCTATGGGAATATGGCTGCAGGCCAGCAGTGTTTTTTTGTTCTTGTCAGGCATACTCAAAAGGGTAAGGCCATCTGCTTTCCAGCAATTAGATACTCCCTTTTCAATTGTAATATACTGTGAGTTGGATAATTTATTCATCCCAAGGTAAACACATACACTTGCAGTAGAAATGAAGAGAACTAAGCCTGGCAGAGGAATAAAGAACTCTGCTTTCCCTTGGCCAGTCCAGGCAGGTCCACAGCAGCTCACTCATGCTGTCCCTCTGAATGAGGATGCCTTCCCACCCCACTGCACCTGCTCTGGTACATAAAAGAAAGTAGTGCATGAAGACCCAGGTAAGTGGTAAGGGTGATCACAGAATCACTCTGGTTAGAAAAGACCCCTTGAATCCTTAAGTCCAAATGTCTACTCTACCTTAAAGTTCATCCCTAAACCATATCCCTCAACTCCTCATCCAAACCATCTATAAACACGTCCAGGAATGGCGACTCAACCTGGGAAGCCCATAGGAACATAGGAGGTTCCACATCAACCTGAGAAGGAACTTCTTCACGGTGAGGGTGACAGAGCACTGGAACAGGCTGCCCAGGGGGGTTGTGGAGTCTCCCTCACTGGAGATATTCAAGACACGACTGGACGGGTTCCTGTGTGACTTGGTTTAGGTGATCCTGCTGTTGCAGGCGAATTGGACTAGATGATCTTTCGAGGTCCCTTCCGATCCGTAATGATTCTATGATTCTATGATTAATACCTAGTCTAAACCTACCCTCTTGTAACTTGAACACATTCCCTCTTGTTCTACCACTAATTGCTTGTGAGAAGAGACCAGCACCAAACTCTCCACAACGTCCTTTTAGGTAATTGTAGAGACTCATGAGCTCTTTTCTCAGCCTCCTCTTGAAACTAAAAAGCCCCAGCTCTTTCAGTCTCTCCTCATAAGATTTACTCTTCAGACCCTTCACCAGCCTAGTTGCTCTCGTCTGCACCTGCTCCAGCACCTCCACATCTCTCTTATACTGAGGTGCCCAAAACGGACACAATACTCAAGATGTGGCCTCACCAGTGCCAAATACAGGGGGACGATAACCTCTCTGCTTCTGCTGGCCACATTATTTCTAATACAATCCAGGTTGCCATTGGCCTTCTAGGCCACCTGGACACACTGCTGACACCTATTCATCTTCCTGTCTATTAGAACCCCCAGGTCCCTCCCTCTCCAGCCACACCTCCCCAAGCCTGTAGCATTGCAGGGGTTTGTTGTGGCCCGAGTGCAGAACCTGGCACTTGGCCTTATTGAAGCTCCTGCCATTAACATTGGCCCACTGCTCCAATCTATCCAAGTCTCTCTGAAGAGCCTCCCTGCCCTCTGGCAGATGAACATTCCCACCTAACTTGGTGTCATCTGCAAACTTACTAATGATACTCTCTATGTCCTTATCCAGGTCATGAATAAAGATGTTAAACAGAGATGGTCTCAACACTAAGCCCTGAGGCACACCAGTTGTGACAGGCCACCAGCTGGATTTAACTCCATTAACCACTGCTCTTTGGAGCTGTCCGTTCAACCAGTATTTTATCCAGCAGATTGTGTGCTAATCCAAGCCATGAGCAGCCGGCTTATCAAGGAGAATTCCATGGGGAACAGTGTCAAAGGCTTTTTGAAAGTCCAGGTAAACAATATCCACAGCCTTTCCCTCATCCAATAGTCGGGTCATCCTGTCATAGAAGGAGATCAGGTTCATCGGCAGGACCTGCTTTTAATGAACCTGTGTTGACTGGGCCTTATCCCCTGGTTGTCCTGTATGTGAAGTGCAATGGCACTTGAGATGTTCCATGACCTTCCCTGGTACTGAGGCCAGACTGACATCTATAGTTTCCTGGATCCTCCTTTCTGCCCTTCTTGTTGATGAGTGTTACATTTGCCACCTTCCAGTCCATTGGGACCTCCCCAGCTAGCCAGGATTTCGAGTAAATAATGGAAAGAGGCTTGGCCAGCACATCTGCCAACTCTTTCAGCACCCTTGGGTGCAACCCATCTGGCGCCATAGACTTGTTTATGTCTAAGTGATGTAGCAGGTCACTGATCACTTCCTTCCCAACTGTGATGTCCTCATTCTGCTCTCCCTCTCTGTCTCCCAGCTCATGAGACCTGTTGTCCAGGGAACATCTAGTTCTACTGCTAAAGACTGAGGCAAAGTAGGCATTGAGCACCTCAGCCTTTTCTGCGTCATCTGCTATGGGGTTTCCCTCTGAATCGAAAACATGAGGAGATTTTCCCTCGTCCTTCTTTTGTTATAAATGTATTTATAGAAACTTTTTTTGTTATCCTTCACAACTGTAGCTGTTGAGCTCTAGCTGTTCTTTGGCAATCCTGATTTTCTTTCTGCATCCTTAAAGTCTTCATGAGAGGCCTACTGCCTCTTCCAGAGATCATAGACTCTTTTTTTTTTGTTCTTGAGGTACAGCCAAAGATCCCTACTTAGCCAAGCTGCTCTCCTTTCTCATCGACTCATCTTTTGTCTCATGGGGACAGCCTGCTCCTGTGCCCTTAGGACTTGCCTCTTAAAGTATATCCAGGTTTTTTGGACTCTTGTATCTTTTAGGGAATCTTCCCAAGGGACTTTGTCAATCAATCTCCTGAACAGGCCAAAGTTCAACCTCTGGAAGTCTAAGGTCATGGTTTCACTAGTCCCTCTCCTTGTTTTTCCAAGGATTGAAAACTCAATCAACTCATTATCCCTCTGTCCCAGGCAACCTCCAACCTTTACTTCTCCCACAAGATTGTCCCTGTTCACAAGAAGCAGATCCAAAAGGGCATCTTCCCTGGTTGGCTCCCTCACTGATAATGGCGAAAAGAATATAGAGCAGATGTGGTGCAATCAGTTTGCAGGAAAATATAGTATCAAATAAAGGAGGCTTGTGTAGTGAAAAGAGTGACCCAGCATACAAGATTTGTTGTCATTGCTAGAAAAAAGCCACAGGTTTTGCATTAAACAAACAGGGCAGTGTCTTGGCATGATATATAACCATGTCATCTTCTGGAGATGCTGGCTCCAGCAGTGCTTTGTATAAGGGGGCTGTGAATCTAATCCTTGTGGGTTCCCCACTGGCAGCAGCAGCCTGGTGGATGCCCAGGAGCTCATTAGAAACTTGGGCAGATTGCAGAGCTCCCCTGGGCACTTGGAGGAGGAAACACAACACAGCTAAGCCCACGCAACCTAGGAGTGAGAAGGCAGTGACCCAAAACAATGGTGGCGCTTTGTGGCAACGTTCCCATTCAGTCCTCATGGAGGAAGACTGGTGGTGTCAGTCTTGGGGTTTGGAGGGTGTGAGAGTGACGCCAGGCAAAATTAGTAACTATAAGCAAGTTTTATCATTCAATGATTTACATTATTATTAATTGTCTTTACTGATTAGGATTTGAGGTGTCAGTACTACTGTAACTAGACTAATAATTGCTGCTTGTGGAATTAGGCAGACAGCAAGTTCTTGACTCTGTGGTTTGTTCCCTTTCCCCCCCAATGACGTTTTAACTGCAATCACTAGAAGAACTTTCAGCTTTGCTGGGAGTTAATTCCATGTGAGAATGAGAACTTGGACTGACTTTGAACAACTTGGTGCAGAAATAGTCAGATTTTAAATATCCCAGGCTATCAATAGACTAAGGAAAAATGTGTCTTGTGAATGTTAATAAAACCTCCAGAAATAAACTGAGCTTGTCCTCTTAACTGCATTCCTATATAAATGGTAATTATAAAATTGTTAAAGAGCTAAGAGGTCAATTAAAAATTTCTCTGAGGGGAAACTCTGGTTCCAATCTTCTTCTTCAAGATTTGGACAAAGTCAAGTACAAATGTGATGAGAAGTATCTGGCTGATAATATATTTAGTAATGGTAAAAGAAGAAAAAATGTCATAGTTCATCTGCTTCAAGTATTCGAAAGACTCAGAACATTTTATCCCATTTAAATTAGAAATAGGACATTTTTTTCTCGTATTGGAGAGTTTGTCCTAATTATAGTGTGTATCTTTTAGGAACACACATGGATCAAAACTCCGTTTTTGGAACTGGCTTTAGAAAGTACAGTGCTACACATATACGCACACAACTACTCCTACAAATCAGTCTGAAGTGGTCATCCACGTGCATTTGGTAGGAGATATTGAAGAAATGAGTTGGCAGCTAAAAAATATCACAGCGCATTGACCAGAATTAAGAAGATCACTTCTAACAGAGCAGATCCGAGAAATTTGTGTGCTCCTGGGACACATTAGAAATCCTTGGTCATCACAGAAGTCAATACTCTAGACCCTGTGCTTGTGTAGATTAACACTGGAATCAATAAAGCTCTTACAGTTTGTCACAGCTTTTGGTAGTGTTAAATTAGGGTAATATTTATGACAGTATTTTCTAGTGTTCTGTCTCTGAGAAATGTGTAGACAGTCAAAAGGGGTTTGCACACTGCAGAAATTCATCATGAATCACTGTGTGTGAAATGGAGGAGAATAAGGGTGAAGACGACATGGTTATAGCTGCCCCTACTTGATTTGGAAGTACTTCAGCAGCATATGGTTCCATTAAAAGGCTGAACCTTTAAGAGTGGAGACAGTCTATAGAGCCTTATAGCGGCATTTTCCAGCTGCTAAGAAGTTAGATGTTGACATTTATTCCATAGGTTCATGATTTAGCATTCTCTCAAACCTGATGTTTTATATGCACCCCCTGGCAACCATCAATTGCAGTGGAGACTGGAATTTGTCTTGCTTTAGGTGAAACAAAGTGATATTTACTGAAATATTAAACAGGAGAACAGATTGCAAAACCCCAGGCTAGATATCAGGAGGAACTTCAGAGAGGTCTTCAGGGCAATTTTTTTCTACTTTATTGCATAAGTAGGATAAGGTAAACACCTACCCTTTATGAGCAAACATTGCTTTGTATAAACCCATAGGCAGGAGATATTTACTTACTTACAAAAGAAAGTTAAAACCTGATGATAGAAATGTGATGAGTAGTACCTTGTTGTACCTCTAACTTAATGGAACTGCGAGGGTTCATTTCCTTTTTATAGAATGAACTTGCTTCCCACAAATTCTTTGAAAAGATACACTTTGCTTTAAAAAACTTTGGACTAGCTGAATTGAGGTTACAACCCTAAAATGTTTCCTAACACTAATCTCACGTATTACCAGGGTGATAATAACTTTCTGCAGCTGAGAGTGGTGTAAAGTGAACAGTGAATATGATTGCCGATCCTTCACTTTTGCTCTCAGCCACCTTTTCTGAACATATATGCCATGAAATCTTTAGCTTCTGTGGAAGAACAAAAATTTCTCCACTCAAGGCAGTATTTCCCAAAGACAAAAACCGGGCAAACACCCCAGATTTTTGGTTTGGGGGGTGGGGCGGGTGGGTTTTATTTGTGCCCTTCTGTACATGCTAATATTTAATTGTTTGGGGTTTTTTTTAAGTGGGAAAATTCATAAGACTAAGAAATACCTCAGAGAAGGAGCTCATCATGAATGATATTCACAGCTTTTCTGCGTGCCTGGACTTCCCGGAAATGAGTGGGAATTTGCAGAGCTGGAGAATGAGATGCATAGCTCCAGTGCTTGGGCTGGAGGACGTCTAAGCTTAATTTCCAGAAGAGGTATTTGTTTGTATTTGTTTCTCCCTGTGTTGCCCTTTGGCTTTGAAAAAGGCATCAGTGAAAGTTAGATTTTTCATACTGAAGTTCTTCTGTGTGAAGAAATTCACTGAAGCTCTCTATTGAGTGACCTGGGTCATCTCAGCACTCCTTTCCTTTTAATACAATGGAGGTCTCTCTGGAAAGGAGCCTCTGAACCCAGTTCACTAGAAAGTCACATTACAGTGTTGTAACAGCAGCTGTAACTGGGACTGAGACTTGTGGCATGACTTGTTCCCCCTCACCCTTTAGGTGGACGGGGCTTCTCTGGTTTAGATGCCACCTCTGGACACTGTGCAAAAGGTGCTGGACATCACAGAATCACGGAATATTAGGGATTGGAAGGGACCTTGAAAGATCATGCGGTCCAATCCCCCCACCACAGTGAGATACCCTAGGTCATGTAGCACAGGAACACATCCAGGCAGGTTTTAAACATCTCCAGAGAAGGAGACTGCACAACCCCCCTGGGGAGCCCGTTCCACTCCTCTGTCACCCTCACTGTGAAGAAACTCCTTTTCTTGTTTTCCAGCTTACACCCATTGCCCCATGTCCTGTCATTGGATGACATATTTATAAACATTAATGTAGTCACCTCTCAGTCTTCTTCCACTCCACCATCTTCATGCACTAGACTCTCTCAAGCAGTTCTGTGTCCTTCTGGAACTGAGGGACCCAGAACTGAACACAATATTCCAGATGTGATCTCACCAGGGCCAAGTACAGTGGGAAGAGAACCTCCCTCGATCTACTAGCCACCCCAGGATGCCACTGGCCTTCTTGGCTGCAATGGTACGTTGCTGGTTCAAAGTCATCCTGCTGGCCACCAGAACCCCCAGGTCTCTTTGTGCTCCCCTGCTTTCCACATGCAGGTGAAAATGTGTTTCTGGTTTGGCACCGCAAGCCCTACCACTGAGTCATGTTTATACTACTCAAGGATGATTTTTGCAGATGAGCTCTTTGTACTTCTCGGTCTTGCCTGGTTTATTTTACTGCTCTCAGCAAGAAGGATTTTTATGGTCCTGAATCACCTGAAATGGGAGATGGTCTCAGACTGACATAACAATTCTATGCTGCTGCTTATGTTTGGGGCAATTCCTGATGCGGTCCAAATGTCACAGCTAAACCTTTCTCTGCAGCAACTGCCCCGTGAAGCACTGAAGTCTTATGGTGTAAACTTAAAAATATTGAGACCCAAGCACAAACAGGCAGGATCTCAACTCTACATCTCAGGTCCACTGAGATTTAGTCTGTTGTACTTGATTCTTAATCCTCTGAGACAGTTCAAATCCCTCTGATCTCAACAGGAACCAGGAGAGCCCAAACCACAACAAACACCTTGCAACGAACAATGGTCTTCCAACACTGAAAAAACACTTTGCATCAGTATTTCCTTCAGTCATTTATGGGTTCACCTGATTATTCCAAAAGATAAAATATCTAAGTGAGATTTGTCGCTTTTAATTGGAAAGAATGACATTAGGTTCAAGCTAATACTTTAGACTTAGGTTCATGTTTTGGGATAAGATTTCCTTAAAGAACTTAGGCCAAGTGTGCTCACGATACTTTTTATAGCTGTCAGTCCAGGAATCAGCCAGTGGTGAGATACACAGTGCTGTGAAAGCAAATGCAGAGGAGCAGGAGCTTTATTCTTATGCTGTTACCTACCTCACCTGCTGCAGGAAGCATTTCAGTGTATGCAGCGGTATTTCTATACGTATCTTGACATACATGTGCATTTCTGTCTCCCTCTTCAAGTCCCAAAGTGAAACATGAATTTTATGTTTGCTATAAACTTTCTGTGTACATTTGTCTTCTGCAGATAACAGAGCTGTTAATTGGAGCCCCAAATTCAAATAAGCATTGTCAAGGCTGTTATTTATTTGTTTCCTATTTTAATGTGTGGTGGTTTGTGTGGCTATAAAATCAAGTCTTGATCAGTTCTTTATTCATCTACCTTGAGCTCAGCGGTTCAGAACATTTGCCAAGGCTTAGGTTTAAAACCACCCAGTTTGGGGCACTGTTTGCCGTACTTCCTGGGTATTTGGGAAAGGGTAAAGGAGAGCTGGAGGCCCGTCCCGTTCACACAGAGCTGCTGCTCACGCCTGTGAAGCTGCACACTTTCATTAACGTGCAGAACGCTTCATGTTTGTGTACATGTGAAATGGTATTTCCCCAAAGAACAGAGGGAAATCCGAGCTATTGACTGCTTAACTGGAAATGTCAAAGTGCTTCAGATGCTGCATAAACAGCTGTCAGTCCAGTTGACTCTATCTGTTTGCATTTTTCAGAGTTCAATCATATTTTTTTTCCTAATGCCTTTCTTTTTCATGCTTGGCAAAGAAAAAGGCTTCTGAGAGATGTTCTGTTATTGACTTGCAAAAAGCTACATGGGTATGTCATGCAGCTCAATGGCTGTGTGCTTGCACCTTTATAATATCTTCAGTAATTTTTATTACTTGTAAGTGAGGATTCTGGAGTCTGTTATGTACCACATCTGAAATATTGTGTCTAGTTATGGGCCCCTCAGTTCTAGAAGGACACAGAACTGCTTGAGAGAGTCCAGCACAGAGCCACAAAGATGACAAGGAGGGAGTGGAACATCTCCCTGATGATGAAAAGGCTGAGGGAACTGGATCTCTGGAGCTTGGAAAAAAGGAGACTGAGGGGTGACCTCATTAATGTTTATAAATGTAGAAAGGGTGGGTGTCGGGAGGATGGAGCCAGGCTCTGCTCAGTGTCATGCAATAATAGGACAAGGGGCCCTGGATGTAAGCTGAAACATAGGAGGTTCCACTTAAATATGAGAAGGAACTTCTTCACAGTGAGGGTGACGGAGCCCTGGAAAGGGCTGCCCAAAAAGATTGTGGAGTCTCCTTCTCTGGAGACATTTAAAACCCACTGAATATGTTCCTGTGTGACTTGATGTAGGTGATCCTGCTGTGGCAGAGGGATTGGACTAGATGATCTTTCAAGCTTCGTTCCAATCCCTAATGGTCTGTGATTCTGTGAAATGTCAAAATTATATCTCATGCAAAAGCAATTAAAAATAGAAGTGGTTGATATTAAGAAATATAAATAGATTCAGATACTAATTTAAAATGTCTAAGACACATCATTTTTATCATGCTTGGCCAGAATAACAACCAAGTGTATGATATGTCAAGATATAGCAGCAGGAATAAATAATATTCCATTTACTTCATTATTTCACATATTTAACTTTTGTTCTCAACTTTGTGTTTGTTTTATGTTTGTGCTTTTTCACTTTCTACCCATCCCTTCAGTAAAAGATTTTACCTCTCCCTACACAATGTTGATGCCATCCTACTCTCATGGCTGCAGTAGCGATATCAGCACAGCAGTACCTTCAGTTAAGTTGCCGGACAACCAAGCCAGACTGAGACATTTGGGGCTATTCTGTCTGGAGAAGAGGAGGCTCCAAGGTGACCTTATTGTGGCCTTCCAGTATCTGAAGGGGGCCTACAAAAAAACTGGGGAGGGACTTTTTAGGATGTCAGGTAGCAACAGGACTAGGGGCAATGGAGCAAAGCTGGAGATGGGTAGATTTAGAGTGGATGTGAGGAGGAAGGTCTTCACTGTGAGAGTGGAGAGAGCCTGGAATGGGTTGCCCAGGGAGGTGGTGGAGGCCCCATCCTTGGAGGTGTTTAAGGCCAAGTTGGATGAGGCTCTGGCCAGCCTGGTCTAGGGTGGGGTGTCCCTGCCTATGGCACGGGGTCTGAAAGTGGATGATCCTGTGGTCCCTTCTCACCCTGACTGACTGTGTGACTTGGTCTAAGTGATCCTGCTGTGGCAGGGGGATTGGACTAGATGATCTTTCGAGGTCCCTTCCAATCCCTAATGATTCTGCGATTCTACGATTCTAGGATAAGTTATTTCAGATCGCTCAGCTTTGAACTCTGCCCCCAATGTTTATGCCTGTACTTGACTAACATGTAGTTTCTGGTGTGCTCCGGTTTTCTGCATCCCTTGTTTTCCAGGGGGCTCTATGTTTAGTAGCAGGGTTCCATGTAATCCACAGAATCACACAATTATTGAGCCCTCCGAGCTCATCCAGCCCATGACCTAACATAGAATCATAGAATCATAGAATGATTACGGATTGGAAGGGACCTCAAAAGATCATCTAGTCTAATCCGCCTGCAACAGCAGGATCACCTAGACCAAGTCTCACAGGAACCCGTCCAGTCGGGTCTTGAATATCACCACATCAGCCAGACCATGGCACTAAATGCCACACCGATTGTGTCCTTAAACACTTCAGGAATGGCGGCTCCACCACTGCCCTGGACAGTCCATTCCAGGGTCTGATCCCCTGTGATATGTGAGGAAAGGCTTCCTAATGAGGCTGATGTCCTTAGACTCCATATTAAAATAACGATGATTTCTCATGACACGGATCAGCTATTTTGACGATGATCCTGTAGCTGAGTAACGAAGAAGTGAAGCCAGGATATAAAAATCGTAATATGTGTCAGTCATTCAGTAACAACATTTTTTTCACTTCTGGTTACACATTTTAATGCTGTCGACACAGAAATATCTCATCCAGTCATATATACAAATTTAAAAAAATCCTGTGTGTCGTGAGTCGTTCTTGAAGAAAAGGATCGTTAACAGACAAACAGTGACTCTTGCTGAAATCTCTGCAAGCAATTTATAAAAACATTTACCTTGCTCAACTGTTGTTTAGTCCACTGCCTCGTCTGAGGCAACAGTTTCAAAGGCAGCAAAGCCCTCTGGAAGTAGAAAGGACACATTCAGCTCTGATGCAAGAAAAACACTACTGTGGACTCCCTGGGTAGCTGGAGCTGTGGGTGAGGGCTATGGGTAAGGACTGTGATGTTGTCCAGCATCTCCTTCTTCCCTCTTTCTTTGGACCATTGTTTACAGTGGATTCCAAGAACTGATGGTGGTCTCTGTTCTCATTTCTGTAATGTAGGTTTTTCAGGGACGTTTCTTTGTCTTTTGCTGAAGAGAGCATGAACCCATTTCCAGTTATATCTGTCATGGTTTCTTTAAATCTCTTCAGCGGATGGAGGGCTTTGAAAGGACTGTGGGGGTCCAAGGCAGGTGTAAGAGTTTAGTTGTCTCTTCAGGAGGAACCCTCACAAGATTTTGTTGAGACATTGTGTAAAACAACAGGTGGCTGCTGGAGGTTCCTGAAACAGTAACCAGACATCTGGGAGCTTGAGGGACTTTTCCAGGGCTTGGGGCAGCTGGGATAGGGAAAAGATGTAAAATTAGTGGCTTGAGCTTTTCATGCATTAGTGTTGCTCTCTCTGTTTCTCAGCGACAGAAGGGATGTGGCATCCTGTGGGGTGTGTAACGTGGTATCTGTATTGCTGTCCGGAGCCAAATGAGAGCCCACAGACATTCGATTTGATTTGATCCCAAGGGTGAAGTTCAGACACAGATGAGGTCAGAGGCCTTCCACCAGTTGCTTTTATTGATAAGGGGAGGGAAAAAGACAGGGGTAGAAAGAGTAACAGGAGAGTAAGAGAAGAAAAAAGTTAGGAAGATATCATGGAAGAAGTAGAGTTAGAAAGGAAAGGGAAGACAGTAAGAGAAGTTACCACCGTGTGCCTTCACAGCATCCCACGAGGTCCGTCTTCACATGGTCTTCAGCAGTGGGCATCTGGAACGGTTTTTTTTTGTCTGGGGACCCCTGTCCATATCCTTGAGAGGGCTTTAAGGTTGGCCTCGATTCCAAGAAGCGTGATGCACATGCTTGAAGAGGAGGTGTCCAGGTATGCATAGTCATGACGGGGCCGGGTGATGAAGCTGCTGTTTAATAGTTCCAAGAAAGAGTAAAAACTACAGTGTCACAGCTTCAGTTGCTTGTGGGTTGGAAGCTGTAGTATCCGGTAAACATTATCCAGCGTGTTGCTGCTCTTCAAGGTTCAGCAAACTGCTGTGTCACCCTCATTAAGCAGCATTCCAGAGTTCCATCCCACCCTCCCCAATCTAATTCAGTTCATCACAATTGCAGTATTCACTTTATGCTGTCTCTGTGTTTCCTCAGCTAAATAACCCTGTAACTGTGGTTTCAAGCCACGGGTGCATCTGGGCAGGAGGAGGAGACCTTACCTATTGACCTTCGATAGGCTCCAGGAACAATCGATACCCCTTTGTGATGCAAAAGCAGAGCTGTTTTTTTGCCTACACCAGGGTAGGTCAATTGGGATTGTGGCAGCTGCAACAATTGATGACTACAGTCTCTTCAGAGTTAGTTCTCAGAGTTGAACTACCAGCATCCTCCAAACAAAAATTCTTGTCAACTATTAAGGAAGCAAAAGATATGATGACTGTTTCTTATTTTCGTTATGTTGAGTAAGGCCAGGCTGGATGAGGCTCTAGCCAGCCTGATCTAGGGCGAGGTGTCCCTGCCCATGGCGGGGAGGTTGGAACTGGATGATCCTGTGGACCCTTCCAACCCTGACTGGTTCTATGAATCTGTAACTTCTTCTATGAATCTGTAACTGTAACTTCTAAAGTGAGGGTGACAGAGCACCCCTGGAAGGGGCTGCCCAGGAGCATTGTGGAGTCTCCTTCTCTGGAGAGGTTTGGAGCCCACCTGGACATGTTCTTGTGCAGCTTGATCTGGGGCATCCTGCTGTGGCAGAGGGATTGGACTGGATGACCTTTCAAGGTCCTTTCCAATCCCTCATGTTCTGTGATTCTGTGTGTGGTTCCTGTGCCATATCCTTTTGTAACCAGGCGTGCCTGGTGGGCAGCTGTTAACAGGAGACAAGGCAGAGATCTTTCTTTTCATTCATGGCACACTTCCTTGTCAGCAGGCTTGGTTTTGACAACACTGCCCTGAAAGAAGGAATAACAGCACTGAGAAGCTTATAAGACCTTTCTGGAAATCTGTGGAATTTGTTTGTTTAGGGCCTCCATAATGTTTCTTGTATTTTGCTCCAGATTGAGGATCATGAAGCTTCATGTCTGAGAAAATAATCGGTGTCTTATCTAAATTAAAATCTAAATTAAATCTATGTGCCTTGCGATTCAACCTTTTATTTTCTGTGTCTCTTTTATTGTTGGACTGAATTCACTCTTGTTTCAAAAAGGTGCAGAAGCGCTAAAATCTCCAAAAGAATCTGTCAGAACAAAACTATCCCAGTCAAAGAGCGAGCGAGAAGAAATGGGAAGAGCAGACCAGGGTATCACATTGGCCAGCTCTCATGGTTTCCTGTCTGCTTTAGCAGCGACCTCATGAGAGTGCTCGATACTGCTGCTGCTGTAAGATTTTTACCAGCTAAAATAGGTAGATGCTGCCTACATTTGACAAGCTATTTAATTTAAATGTTTCTGCATAACTGTAGTGATCACCTGGGAAACTAAACATGACATTCCTCTTTATCTGACATCTGCCTCTCAAACTGGGGAAGTAAAGTACAGTCTGAACAGAGAGTATTTCTGAAAAGAAAAGGAAGGTGGAAAACATCATCTCTCTTCCAAACTATGGACTTCATCTAGCCAAAGATATGTAAAGAGAAACTTAGGCAGGACTTTTTGTATCAAAAGCAGAGACAACTATGAGTACTTAGTGGTGATGATGGGACTGGGAAAAGGTTGGACTTGATCATCTTGACAGTCTCTTCCAGCTTAAATTGTTCTGTGGTTCTATTGACAGGACTCTGAGCAAGTGTGCACATCAGCCAGACTATTCTTGTCCCACAGAAATCAGTAACAACTAGGACATTCCCTCCTTCCTGCTGGTCTAGAGCCTATACCCTGAGAGCTTGTGTCCAAGAAGCAGACACAGAGGGGCCCTTTAGGCAACCACCACCTCCTCAGCATGTGCATCGCTGCTTTGAGAATTCAAAGTTCAACACTATCTGCTTTTCTCTGTCTATCCTTGCATAAAGGACCTTGTGCATCTCCTTGGAAAAGTAATATGAAAGATCCACGCTGTTTTAGTGCCTAGCAGGGAACCTATTTGTATTCAATTTATGGTCGGGAGTAGGTTATGGTGAAGATTATTTAACACTACCAGCAGCAGAATGGTGTAGTATGTCTAATTAAAAACAAAGTGTGCCAGCTTCAAGAGGTCCAAAGGCAGAAAGGATTTCAATACTCCGAGTGTCACACTATGTAATGCAAAAATATACAGCAGCTGCTGACTTTGTTTTGATCTAATGTTCTTCCTATTGGAAACAAATTTTGAGGAGCTCTGGAAAGTTTTGTGGTTTTGTGTCTTCTGTCTCTGGACTGGATGGGAGGAGTCTGGTAACTGTTCGCTGGAGTGTGGCACAAAATCCGTAGTCAGCAATTTAGCTCTGGCTAGTAACTTTGTAAGAGCCTTTTTCATGCTGTATTGACGTATAAATACAATTCGTATTTCCAAGTTTACAGTGAGTCTGTAAGGACGAGGGGAAAACAAAGTCTTTCAGAATATTTAAAATAAAGTATTTTTAAAAAAGTGTTTAAAATAAAGCATAAGGTAGGTAGAATCATTTCAGAGAAAACAAATGGAACAGGTCATGTCCTTCAGATTCATTGCTGTGCTGGGTTTGACTGGAATGAAGGTACCTTTCCTCACAGCCGTCCACATGGTGCTGTGCTCGAGACTGGTGTAAAGCACTGCTAGTAACACACGAGTCCTCTGGCTGTTGCTGGAGAGTGTCTGCATGGCATCAAGGATTTGACTTGTCTCACTTTTTGTGCCCTAGTGTTTGGGCTGGGTTGAGCGAGAAATTGGAATGGGGCTCTGATGGACCAGCTACCCTGCACTGGCCCAAGGAACATTCCATACCAGACCTTACTGGTACCACAATTAGCAATGCAACTGGGAAGAGAGTATTGTTACTCAGGAGCTGGCTGGGCCTGCTTGTGGGAGACGGCAACTGATTTCTTTGCATCAATTATTCTCATTTCCTCCCCTTGCTAAACCTTCTTTTATCTTGCCCTATGAACTTTCTTGGTTTATGCTGTTCTTTTTCTCTCCCCTGTCCCACTGGGGTGGTGAGATGAGGGAAAGTCAATGGTGATATGGGTGCTTAAGTGCTGGCCAGCATCAACTCGCCACAACAGTACTGTGCTCTACAAAGTCAGGTAGAAGTGCAGTCATGAGGGAGGTTGGGGAGTCTCCTTCAATTTAAGACCCACCTGGATCTTAAACTATGTGATCCTGCTGTGGCAGGGGGATTGGACTAGATTATCTTTCAAGGTCCCTTCCAATCCCTAATGATTCTATGGTTCTATGATTCTATGTGTGGCACTGACCTGAAATTTTTTTAGTGAGACAGCCCAGAAGTATTTGAATAAATATTAGCTATTGCCTTTCAAAACTGCTGCAAGCTTTTTGTTAGTGATGAATTAGTTGTGTATGAACCATGCATGAAGATGGGATTTCTCAAGTTTAGACATCAACTGTGACTAACTTACCTCATACAGGTGAAAATAAATCAGCTGTGTAATTTACTACTTCCTGCTGATTGCTGAAGAGGAGATTTTCTGTAGGATTACAATTATATTCTTCTCTTCCCAGGTACAATAATGGTGCAAAAGTCTCTTAAAAAGAATTATGATGGAAGACACTAATTGGAATCATTCAGGAGTCTGTTAACACAATCAGATGTTACATACGCACAACTTCAGATCAACATCTGAAATCACTGGTCAATTTATTTAATTTTCAGCTGGTGTAAAAAAGCATTGAATTTACACTTCCAACTTTTACACAGTTTCACTGTAAAATATTGACCTGTGTATTAGCTGTTTGGACTTTCAAAGCAATCAAAACAGAAAAACAGTCAAAACAACAAAAGCCATCAAAAAAGTAAAAAAAAATCAACCCAACTCCACCAAAAGCAGTTTCTGTGCCAAAATACATGAAACTAGAAGTTTAATGGGAACAAATGAAAAATAAATAGTTCCTTTCCTATGTAATTCAATAATTCAAAAAACTCCAGTGAAAATATGGTTACAAAATGAGAAAAGACACTTGATGTATGGGTGAAACAGTCAATTAAATATCATTGAGTGTTCTTTACTTTTCACGTTGTCTTATTAAACATCTAAGCAATACTGGAAATGCAGTGCCCTAAGACACACACACAAACGGATTTTATTCTTTATCTCTTTTCCTATTTTTCATTGTACATTGTCATCACTGTAATAATCACATTCACTAGTAGTTTAACTGTTGCTTCGTGCTCGCAGATCATCACCATCTGACTGAAACAGCAGATAGGGAAAGATTTTGTAGAGATCTTCAAGAATCGGACTTGGAAACTGTAAATATAAAACTTTGTCTTGCATTGACTTTGGAAAATAGATTTGACCCTTTGTCTGGATTCAGCAGTTGTTGTTTCAGTGATAGGCAGGATTTAGGGAAGCAGTGATGCCTTGGATATAGACTACCTCATCAAGACGTGCAAAATAGAGATTTTGAAATTAGTCCTTTGCGAAGAAGCTGCTGTACTCCTCTGAAAGCCATCCCTAGACTTGGTGTATTTGTCATTGTCACACCCTTGGCTTTTTTGTCAGCATTCAAGGTGGTTGGTCAAAGAATCATATTTTATGAACAAAGAAAAAGCTGAAGTTAAGATCCTGTGATTTTGTCTGACTTGACTAGCCAAGACTATTCAGTACCTAAGATAAGTTTACAGTTATTTGCATTCAAATTAACTTTCTGAAATGATAAAACTTTACGCCCTGTAGGAGTAAACTGTAATGCATTTGGCACAGTTGCCAGAGTAAGTGCCAGGTTCCCTCTGTGGTATGGTCAGAGCCGCACACTGCGACTAAGAATTGGATCCTGTTTTCTCGCTCAAAGCCAACCAGTGTGTTATGTGGGAGATCCTCTTGTTACACAAATATAATTCCCTGTAACGAATGCAAATTCTAACCTGCTGTAATTCTAACACGAATGAAAGTGAAGGCTAAGGCAGCAGTGGTTACTGAACGTGTAGTTTATTTTGACCTGCTGCCTGGCTCAATAAAGTTCCTCATACGTCACCGCTCACATGAGTGAGAGTGCTCACATGAGCGAGAGATAAAGGACCTTACAAAAAGGCTCTTCTCCCCTTTCCTCAAATAACGCTGTCTTCCTCTGTGCTGTGACTTTTAATCTGAAAGCCTGTCCTGCTTGTGAACAGACCTTTGTTCTCAGGGATGGGACTGTACTATTCTTTTTACAGTACAGTATCCACTCTCACTTTCCCTTTCAACATCATTGTGAAAATTCTTTTGATGTTTGATTTGTTGTTGTTGGTTCAAAGTAATTTCAGTACAACCAAAGCAGCCAGTAATTGCCTGTGTATTTTCACTTCCAATGTTACCAGCATATTAGTGTTAGAGCAGGTTAATGCTGTGCGTGAAATTATAGGAATGTGCACTGTAGCTGCTGTCTCTGGATGACACTGTCCTAAAAGCCTCAAGACACATTCCCCAAAATCCTGCTTTCCATGTCATTGAGATGCATAAGGTATAGACAGCATGGCACAAACAATGAAAATTGGCTAAAAACAGATCTTACTTGTCCTTTGATAAACTTAAGATACCAGTATTTTACTTAGTGTGACCTGCAGAAGTACTCATGGGCTACAGCTCTCTTAGGTGACAAATTAACACTTCACGAGAAGCTGGGCTGGGACAACTTGTGTTGTTGAGGATTAACAGACAACACCCATCCCTACTTTTGGACTGCACTTCCCAAGCCAGCTTTGAGGTTTTCCTATAAGTGCATCACAAAACAGATGCTTTTTCACTAGCAAGTGAGCAGTCTGCTCTCTTCTTCAACTCTGTTGTCCTTCTCTGTTTGTTTCTTCTGTACTATTATGCCAGTCAGCAATGACATTTTTCATGTTTGTTTCCTAAAATATCTGGTTCCTCTTAATTTTGTAGATATAAGCAGTAGTTATAAAGAACTTTATTGTCTTTTTTCCTACTCAAATTTCTCAGGGAACTAGCAGAAATATTTTATAAGTTAAAGAAACTCCAGCCCTTCAGATATTTGGGTGACTGAGTGATGCCTAACGCAAAATGCCATTATGAAGTCTAGCATGCTCCT
This sequence comes from Rhinopomastus cyanomelas, assembly GCA_013400115.1. Classification (NCBI taxonomy): domain Eukaryota; kingdom Metazoa; phylum Chordata; class Aves; order Bucerotiformes; family Rhinopomastidae; genus Rhinopomastus; species Rhinopomastus cyanomelas. Next base: position 55,431 of record VXBP01004626.1, read on the forward strand.
ATGGGAGAGCGCAGATCCCTACCACAGCTCTCCCAGCTTTGTACCTAAGTATAAACAAGCTATAGATCTATGTGGTGGTTTATGCACTTTTCCAAAGTATATGTAATAAAACATGTATCGCACAACAGTCCTGAGTTAACTTCAGAGACTGTTTATATATCGCACAGAATCATAGAATCATTAGGGATTGGAAGGGACCTCAAAAGGTCATCTAGTCCAATCCCCCCGCCACAGCAGGATCACCTAGATCAAGTCACACAGGAGCACATCCAGGTGGGTTTTAAATGTCTCCAGAGAAGGAGACTCCACAGCCTCCCTAAGCAGTCTGGTCCAGTGCCCTGTCACCCTCACCGTGATGAAGGTCTTCCTCGTATTTATATGGAACCTCCAATATTCCACCTTACACGCGTTGCCCCTTTTTGTATCATTAAATGACACTGAGCAGATCGTGGCACCATCCTCCTGACACCTGCCCTTTCTATATTTATGAACATTAATGGGGTGACCCCCCCCAGTCTCCTTTTAGCCAAGCTCAAGAGACCCAGCTTCCTCAGCCTTTCCTCATCAGGGAGATGTTCCATTCCCTTCATCATCTTTGTGGCTCTGCACTGGACTCCCTCAAGCAGTTCTGTGTCCTTTTGGAACTGAGGGACCCAGAATTGGACACAATATTCCAGATGTAACAACTGCCTGGTGGAATATATGTCAGATATTTTAGTGTATGCCATGTTTTGTATTGGTGGCCAGCAAACATCTCCGAGGCGGGGGCAGTTTGGCTGATTGGCACAAGAAATACAGTCAGTAACCGGTTACGGATGCGATCACTGCATGACAAGGTTGATAATCTAGTCATTTATACAGCTAGAAGCGCATTGTTTTAGAAACATGTCTTAAAATTTCAGTGTTCCACCAGAGCTTACTCAATGCTGCCGAAAGGTTGTGTTCAAAAATACAAAATGCTTTCAACAGCCTGGAAATTTGGATTTTAAAGTGCTGGTTTGAACTAAATTATTGCTGCAGGAGCAGCATCACCCACTGTCTGTCCTTGGGTGGCTTCTGTAATGACTTTCTTGACTTCCTCATGATGAAGAAGAAAATGCTATTGTTTGTCTCTGTAATTCTCCAAGAATTAGCTGAGACATAGCAGTGGGAGAGAGGGAACCATCTATAGAAGTCAGTGAGTTGGTCTTCTGTAGAAGTGCAGGATTCACTTGCAAACCAGAAAAGGATCCTGCATGTGCTTGGCAGCAAGCTCTGCTTTCTTGAGAGGAAAGCAGGGTTTCTTGTGATGTTCTGGTGGCAAGAAGAAGATTTTTCTCACCTCTCCTGCTCACGTTGGTGAGAAGTTACTCTTATGAGCTGAATTTAGTCAGATCAACTCAAGGAATTCATTATAAGCTGGGTCTGAGCATGTGTGTATTTTTAATACATTGTTAATCAAATTTTCATGATTTCAAATTGTGCTGAGAGATTATGTGTTCATTAATGAAAGTTAAAGGCAACGTGAACTCACCGGCCCATGAGGTGTAATGTCCTGTACACCACACAGCCTCCGAAGGGAGCCACGTATATCACAACACAATGCCCTTGTAAGATGCTCAGCTGCATTTTGCAGTGCTGCCTCTTTGAAGTGTCCTGCTCTTTCATTAACAGCTGTATCACACTTGAGAAGATCTAACGATAAAAAGATTTCCTGGCAAGCAGCTTTTTCTGTTAAATGGGGACTGTGATGTGCTTGGCATGTATAATTCAGCTAATTTGTACAAGAAGCACATTACTTAATCAGCTGCAGATTTGGTTATTGTCTGACGAAGATGGCAATGCATTAATCAATTTATAGACACAAATACATTATTGCTCAAGAAAAAACCCAAGGATTTAAATACCATCAAATCAATAAATATAATTAAAACAATGGTGTGTTGCAGTCATTTATTTGATTGTCTTGCAGCTGCCTGACGCATAGTGAGATTACTGAAGCATGGAGCCAACCAGCCAACACTACATCCAGTCTAGTTTATTGAAATAACGAAAGAGTATTAATGATAAAGTACAAAAGTGTGTAATAGAAAGTAATGTACTGTGAAATAAAATTATGTTTGGAAATCAAGTAGAAGACAATAAAAGTTAAAGCCTTAAATGTATTTGGAAACCACTTTGTATCATTTCAATAGGAGAATGGTTGTGATACACAGGCTATGAAAAACGACAGGACTGTGTTGCAGACAGTCGAGTGAGATGAAAGGAGATGACTTGACCAAAAAAGTGAATACTGTCCTTAGATTTCTTCTACAATTCTAGAATTGGAAAAAAAACAATTAAAATCAATGAACACACCCAGAATGATCTTATTTTTTTAAAGTCCCCAAATTAGCACACATCTCAAGTGCTTCTAAATTACTCACAAACATTACTGGTGTTTGTTGCTCCTTCAAGTTAAACAAATAGAAATGCAACAACAACAAAGTATTGGCTGCTAAGACATCTGATGTTTGCGTGATAACAGGACAACAGAAAGATGTTTTCCTTTACTGTTTTCTGTTTCCCTCTGGGGAGAGGGTTCTTGGAGTTTCTGTGGATAACAAACCAAAAATGGATCACCAATGGGCCCTTGTGGGCTAGAAGACCAATAGGGTGTTGGGATGGATCAAGTGGAGTGTGTCTAGCAGATCAAAGGAGGTTCCTCTTACTCTTTTATTGTGCTTTAGTGAGGCAGCACCTGGAATACTGTGTCCAGTTCTGGTCTCTCCAGTTCAAGAGGGATAGTGAAATAATTGACAGAGTTCAACGCAGAGCTACAAGGATGACTGGGGGTCTGGAACAACTGCCTTGTGAAGAGAGTGAGGAAATTTGGACTTTTCAGTTTGGACAAAAGGCTACAAGGAGATTAAATCACTGTCTATAAATACAGGAGGGCTGGTTGTCAAGCATAAAGGAATCTTCTCTTTTCAATGGCATCAGACAGGACAAGGAGTAATGGATGCAAGCTTGAAAACAGTTAGTTTCACCTCAATCTAAGGAAAAACTTCTTTACAATCAGGGTTATTAAATACTGGAACAGTTTGCCCAGGGAGGTTGTGGAGTCCCTTTCTCTGGAGATGTTTCAGACCCATCTGGTGTGGTTTTGTGTTGATTTAGGCTTTTTAGGCAGTTATACTTTTCAGTAATTTGTATCCTGCTTGAGCAGGAGGGTTGGATCCAATGGCCTTTGATGGTCCCTTCCAAACATAGTAAACTGTGTGTAAATTGTGTGAAAGGATAGCTATGTTAAAACGGCATTGAGGAATACGATGTGTGTTCTAATAAATTGTTGTCAAGTTTTTCATTATCAACAGTCACTATTTATGTTCCTTTCTGTAGTACAGAGATTATCTACCTGGGCTAGTGAGATCCTAAAATGTGCTTCAATCAGCTCCTTTGTTCTGCACCTCAAAATCCTGAGCATTTAAGCACTTGTGTCAACATTGCTAAAACAAGAAAGTTTATGTCTGAATCCAACATCAGGTAAATATCTGCTAGTAAGCCCAAAGTGCTGTAGATTCCTGAGAAGTAAGGCACAGCGATATTATTTGCTCATAAAGACTATTCACATTCATTCCAGTGGTAGAGTATTATCTTAAGAAGCAAAAGATGAAATCCATGAAACTTCCTACCTCCAGGGAAGTAACTCCCACAAAAATTGCAGTTGGCTGTGTTTTCAGTGTAGTTGTGGAACTGATGGCAGTCATTATAATGCACTCATTGGGCTATGACAAAGTTTTTTAAAAAGCTACAAGCATATAGAACAGAACATTTGCCCAGAGGCTCTGTGGTGATATCATCATTGTGTTGTCCATGGCTTATATTGTCCACGTTTTATTCTTCCCCAAAATGACTGCTCAGCTTTGAATTCAGAAGAATTTATAATTGAAGAAAATGACACCAGGTTTGCACAAGAAAATCCTAAGAAACATGTAGGATATGAAAACATAATTTTCAGTCTTCACGATGGCAACTCTTACGACCTGCACATACTTCAGGTAAGAAGAAAATCAGAGATGGTCCATTCGGTGATCGCATATCTTCAAAAAGAACATTGTGGGCTTGGTGTGTCGTTTTGCAAAACATTGAAGTTGTATTTATTAGCTCTGGATCCAGAGCTAATAACTTATTTATTTTGTAAGCACCTTCTAGTGTCAAGGAATGAATGAGAGATTAAGTCATTGGCCTGGACTTGAGAGACCTCAGCACCAATCCATGAAAGCTCCCTGTGTAACCCTAGAAATATTTAATCTCTTTGCGATTTTTTTCCAGATCATTTGCTATGAAGTCAGCTTCTGTAATGACAACCATGTTCTCCAAAGTCAAAGGAGTGAGAAGAGTTCTGAACGACCTATTATCTAAGAAAACCTGACAACCTGTGTAGTCAACGTGCTGTCATCGTTCACTGTGAGTCATGCGCTGATTTGTGTGACAATGTCAATTATTCTAGTAGGAGGTAACAACAGTGTGAATTCTATTTCAGGACCAGATTGAATAAGGCCATAGTGGCATTAAAACATAGTGAAGTCTTCCATAGGTGCTACACCAGAGGTGTGGAAATAACAGCCGTGGAAAGAGGCAGCACGGATGGAGCAAGCAGTATAAAGCAAAATCCAGTGGGTTGTGCATAACTGGATATTACTGGGGCTTTTAACCAAAGAAAACTAAAACATTTACAGCCTCATCTCCTGAGGCTTTTTCCACCAGAAAAGCATACTGGGGGTTACGGCACACATGTCTCAGCATAGCTTGCAGGAGAGCAGTCAGCAGTAATTTCTTTTGGAAACAGCAATGTTTGTATGGCACAGTAGGGAGCCACAGGCTTCTTCGTGGAGTAGGTTCTCTTTGCACATTGAAAGCAAACTGTTTCTTGACCAGTTCTGGAATATTGTGTCCAATGTAAGCTGTAACATTGGAAGTTCCACATAATTATGAGAAGGAACTTCTTCGCGGTCAGGGTGACGGGGCGCTGGAATGGGCTGCCCAGGGGACTGTGGAGTCTCCATTTCTGGAGATGTTTAATATCCACCTGGACATGTTCCTGTGCAACTTGATCTCGGTGATCTTGCTGTGGCAGGGGGATTGGACTAGACGATCTTTCAGCGTTCCTTCCAATCCCTGATGTTCTGTGATTCCGTGTCTACCAATTGGCAGGGTTGGGTATTTTACATGTCAAGAATTTCTCTAGGAAGTAAGAAAATACAAGCACAAACCCCACCTTAGTGTTTTCACATTTACATAACTCTTTTTTTGTTGTTTTCTGAGATGGATTTGTTAGTATTAAAAAACCCCATAGACAGTCTGCTCTCTAAAGAAATTTGAATCCAAAATTAAACCAGAAGAAGCAGACAGCAATAACCAGCAAACAAAAGGAAACAAAGGAATTGTGTAGGCTTTGGGAAGAAAAAACCTCTGCTGCACATGAGTTAAGCATTATTATGGTTCCTACTACACTTAATGTAATTTCCCATAGGTTCATATCAACAAAGTGTTGTAAGTATTACACGTAAACTTGAGATGCTCAGCTGCTGCAGGATGATTATTCGATAAGTATTCAAAGAGAACATAAGAATTAGAAACAGAAAGAAACTGCAAACTGCAGTCTGAATGGTTCAGTGGAACTGTTTTCTCTTTGGACATCTGGGATCTGTTTTCTCACAGGTTTAGAGCTGTGCGACGCTGGCACTGATTTCCACTCTCAAGGCTTCTCAATAGTTACAGCAGAGGAACTTTCTGTCATCTGATTGTGGTCATTCCAACAATTTTTCAGCAACTGTCACTAGCCAGGGCTACTGTAATCCTTTGACACTTGGTCCTAACTTTCATGTTCCCCTTTTTCATTCACTAGCTAAACACTGAACAAGGTAAAAAGCTGATGGCATGAAACAACGGCACCCACATGCTCTGCCTGTGCTGCCTTGAGCTCTACAGTTTAGCAGCTTTTTACAGATGTATGATCTCATTCGGGAATAGCATGACAGGTTTAAGAAGAACATCACTGAGTTTGTGTTTTCATTAGTGTAGTGAGTACTGGGGAATGGAAAATACCTTGTGGCTCTGAGCTACAGGCCATCATGCTGTCAGTGCTGCAACTGATGGCCCTGTCAGCGAGTTAGTCTTTAGCATCTTCTTACGAAGTCCAATTTAATTAAAAGCTTATCTCTTAATATAATGCCAAGCTTCTACACAGCAAAGAAGTGTTTCCCACCATGCAAGCTTTCACAGCATTGCGCTGAGCAAAATGTTGGCTTCTCTTAACGACACAGTAGAGGAAATTACTGGTTTGCCTTTGTTTTCTCTGCTTCTGCAAGAAAGCAGGGCTTGGGAGAGTTATTGTTTTCTTTTCAACATGCTTTCCAAGATAACCAGACCATGAAAATCACAGATAAATAACTTGCAAGGAGGGTTATTAAACTTGCATAAATCTGATTTTTATGGAACCTGCACCGTGACTTTCACTTATTGAAAGTAACAGTAAGAAGCTGATGTGAACTTGCAAACAGACTAACAGGCTCTTGCTGCAGCAGGCTTTATGCTTTGTGTCCAAGGAAGACTCTGGCACTCAAATTGCTTCAATGCTCCGATTGTAGCTTCATTTTCAATAAGTAAGAAAACAGCCTGCACAGCTCCTTGGAGCTTCAAAACATGAGTGTCTAATTATTCACTAGAAGAGTAACTAATTTGTCTGGCAGAGGTTAGTAAAAGGAAAACTCAGACACTGCTAAATATTTCCAACAAGTTGTATGCTAACCACTGACATGACTTGAGAAAAGCTTTAGGATCATAGGATGTTAGGGGTTAGAAGAGACTCAAGAGATCATCGAGTCCCAGCCCCTCAGAGGCAAGAAATCCTTTCAGACTAAAGGATTGGGAAAATTTTTAAAATTGCATGTGTAAAAAACAATGCAAACGTCTTTCAAATGTATTAAAACAAGTATTTTGCTTCTCTATTTATAGCTTCCACCTTTAGATGCATCTATGTTCTACAGAGGTCCTACATATGTCATAAAAGCACTTTGTGAATACAAATAATTTTACTTAATCTGTTCATTGGAAAAAATACACTTCATATTATGAACAAATCTTTGAGGAACAGCTATATTAAAAGAACAAAAAAGTCAACCTATAAAAAGATAACAAACTTACCAAAGACCTTGCTTCATCTGGATCCATCAGTTTGTGGCATTATTCCTACAACCTCCTATAAGAAAAGTGTGTAGAGCAGATCCTTAATCACTACTGAATGATGCCAGAGTGTACCAAGTGTCAAGAGACTTTTTGTAGTATATCCTGGCTAAATGTTGTTTATGCTGCAGACATCATGTGCTCATTAATATATTTGCTCATCTGCTGTTTGTGTGAGGAGGAATGCAAACTTTTATCACCAGTGTAGCTAGCATATAATCTTAGCATGAAATTCCTGGAGAGAGATCTTGCAGAGCTCTGCTGGTACTGAGACTGCACAAAAATATTTCAAAATATTTCTTTAACAGTACGAAAGATACTTTCACAGGATTACAGAATGTTAGAGGTTGGAAGGCACCTCAAAACGTCATCCTGTCCAATTGCCCCGCCACAGCAGGATCATCTAGATCAGTTTGCACAGGCACACATCCAGGTGGGTTTTAAATGTCTCCAGAGAGCAAGACTCGAAACCTCCATGACAGACTCTTCCCAGTCGCCCTCACTGGGAAAAAATTCCTTCTCATATTTATGTGGAACCTCCTCTGTTCCAGCTCACACCCATTGCCCTTTGTCCTACCACTGGATGACACTAAGCAGAGCCTGGCTCCATCCTCTTGACGCCTACCCTTCACATATTTATAAACATTAACAAGGTCACCCCTCATTCTCCATTTCTCTAAGCTAAAGAGACCCATCTCCCTCAGCCTTTCCTCATAAGGGAGATGTTCCATTCCATCACCTTTGTGGTTCTGTGCTGGACTCTGTGAAGCAGTTCCATGTCCTTCTGGAACTGAGGTGCCCAAAACTGGACACACTTTCTTATAAATAAATGCGTTTCAGTGGACTTTTTGTGCTCATGTTGTAGTAAAAATGTAGTTCAGAAATATTGTACATAATGGGCCACAGTGTTGTCTAGCTTGTGTGGTAGAGCTAAGGGTAGTAGAGGTGTGTAGGAAGGGGTCTGTAGCTCTTCCCTGATTTCCCCATAAACCTACATGGAAATGATGACAGTAACTGTCACATCCAAATTGCTAAGCAAGTCAGAGGAAGCTAAGGCATGCCACGTGTCCTGTAGCCCCTTGAGATCTTTTACTCCTTCTGCTCTTGAATAAAACACAGTTTTCTTATTATCATAGAATCATAGAATCATAGAATCATAGAATCATAGAATCATTACGGATCGGAAGGGACCTCGAAAGATCATCTAGTCCAATCCGCCTGCAACAGCAGGATCACCTAAACCAAGTCACACAGGAACCTGTCCAGTCGGGTCTTGAACATCTCCAGAGAAGGAGACTCCACAACCCCCCTGGGCAGCCTGTTCCAGTGCTCCGTCACCCTCACCGTGAAGAAGTTCCTTCTCAGGTTGATGTGGAACCTCCTATGTTCCAGCTTACAACCATTGCCCCTTGTCCTATCACTACATGACACCGAGAACAGCCCAGTGCCATCCTCCTGACACCCACCCCTCAAATATTTGTAGACATTAATGAGGTCACCCCTCAGTCTCCTCTTCTCCAAGCTAAAGAGACCCAGCTCCCTCAACCTCTCCTCATAAGGGAGGTGTTCCACCTCTCTTATCATCTTTGTTGCCCTACACTGAACTCTCTCCAGAAGCTCCACATCCCTCTTGAACGGAGGAGCCCAGAACTGGACACAATACTCCAGGTGTGGTCTCACCAGGGCAGAGTAGAGGGGGAGAAGAACCTCTCTTGATCTACTAACCACCCCTCTTCTAATCCACCCCAGGATGCTGTTGGCCCTCTTGGCCACAAGAGCACATTGCTGGCTCATAGTCATCTTGTTGTCCACCAGGACCCCCAAGTCCCTTTCCCCTACACTACACTCCCAACAGGTCAGTCCTCAGCCTATACTGGTACCTGGGGTTGTTCTTGCCCAGACGCAAGACTCTGCACTTACTCTTGGAACATGCAGTTATCAAAGGAGTCATAAAAAGCTTTTCCCGTGAAACTCCATCTGATAGCTTTGAAAATACCATCCCACTTATAGGAGAAAAGACCAAGGGAAAGAGTCCTGGATTGGCTTCTTCTAAAGGAAGGTTTTAAAAAATAATGTTCAGTCTTTAAAATTATTAGGAAAGTTAAAGCATTTCCCACAGCTGTCAAAGACTTGTTAAACATTGCTTCTACTTATTCAAAGGAAAGACTGACCCAACTTTTCTTGTGAATTATTAACTTGTTCTCATAAGGGTTGTCAGATGTGAACAAGAGATGACTGAGATAGCTCTCAGGCCAAAATTCCAATTGAACAGATGAGTTGAAAATACTCCATGGTAAAGACCAAATGTGGAACGTAACAGACCAAAACATCTTGACTCTAGTCAATGGATTTGCATCAAGAACTGACTTTGCTGCATGGGGATGGCTTTGATGTAACTGCTGCAGTGTAATTGCGCAACTTTCTAAATGGAGGGACTTGAAGTAAGGAAGGGACAAGCACACCAAACCCTTTGGCAGTGGATGAGGGAGGTTTTCCACACATCTGTATCACCTTCCACGAAGGAATGCCTTTCAGAAATATCCTGCATAGGAGCAGCTTTCTGATGTCAAGGGGATATGGTTTGGAGTCTGCAGGAGTGAACAGCCACATCCCCATCCTGCCTCGTCCCTGTGGTTTGCACCTGCTAGGTCTGGGGATGTAATGAGGAAAAAGTGTTTTATAACATGGGCTTACAGTTTCTCAGGGAAAGGGTAGATTTTCACAGTGTTCTCTAAAGCTGAGGACATGAAAAACAATTGCATGAGGAATATTCCTCAGGGGATGGCTCTGCAGAGACATATGTAGTTCTCTTTCTGTGATATGTGTATAGTTTTGAATTTTATCTTCTGATACTGTTATTATCATTTTTTTTCCAAGAATTACTCAGTGTGGGAGCACATCTACTCTACAGAGAATATCTTAATTTTAAGACCTTTTACCATCTACATAGATATTATTACCTCAATAAGTAATTAGTTATTCAATTTCACTTACACTTTATTTCCTGTTGTTGAGTTCCCTTGATCATAGGGTCATAGGTTTGGTTTGGAATGGATCTTAAAGATCACCAAGTTCCAACCCCGTTGTCATGGGCAAGGGCACCTTCCACTAGATCAGCTTGCTCCAAGCCCAGTCCAACCTGTCTTGAAACACTTCCAGTAATGGAGAATCCACAACTTCCCTGGACAACCTATTCCAGTGCTTTAACACCCTCAGAAAGAGTGTATTCCTAAAACCTAATCTAAATATATCCTCTTTGAGTTTGAAACCTCTGTCTTCAACTACATTCCCGTGTAAAAAGTCTGTCCCCATCCTTCCTGGAAGGCCTCCATCTAACACTGGAAGGCCACTATAAGGTCTCTCCAAAGCCTGCTCCAGGCTGAATAACCCCATCTCTCTCAGCCTGTTTTCAAACAGGAGCTGCTCCAGTAACTTGGTCTTCATGGCCCTCCCTGGATCCACTTGAGCATATGTAAGATAATAATCTATAATGAGGATGATGAAGGAAGTGGAGCACCTCCTTTATGAGGAGAGGCTGAGGGAGCTGGATCTCTTTAGCTTGGAGAAACGAAGACTGAGGGATGACCTTGTTAATGTTTATAAATATGTGAAGGGTGGGTGTCAGGAGAATGGAGCCAGGCTTTTCTCAATGTCATGTAGTGATAGGACAAAGGGGCAATGGGTGTGAGCTGGAACACAGGAGGTTCCGCATAAATATAAAACTTCTTCACAGTGAGGGTGACAGAGCACTGGAACAGGCTGCCCAAGGAGGTTGTGGAGTCTCCTTCACTGGAGATGTTTAAGACCTGCTTGGATGTGTTCCTGTGTGTCTTGGTCTAGGTGACCCTGCTGTGGTGGGGGTATTGGACTAGATGATCTTTTGAGGTCCCTTCCAATCCCTAATGACTCCATGAAAAGACCGAGGCTATGAGGTGCTCTAGAGACCTTTCTTGCATTGTTATGGCGTGTCCTTTTGGAATCAATAGTGAGGGGGTATAACCATACTGGAAATGATGGGCCACAGAGAGGCATTCAGGATCACACCTACCCTGTGCAACTCAGGAATCTGCTGTTTTGGCAGACTCTGATGCTGTAGAGCTGCAGAGGAGTGCTCAGCACCTCCAGTACTCCAAGGATTCTAATGAAGTCTTTACATAGATATACACCAATGCAATCACTTTTTCAGCATCTTAATTTCACAGATCACAGTCACTGTCTCACCAACTGCCTCTTGGTCTTCCCAGCTCAGCTGCCCAAGCCGTGAACCAGTAGTTCTGTATTAGCACTCTGTATTTGTATTTTCAAAACCCACCCACAGCAGCTCACCACAGCGAGATACAGCACCAGCATTAAGATGAGAGAATGCTTGAGCTGTGAGGCAGGATAGACCCCTGGATGACCACAAGACTCTCAGGTGTGTCTGTCTGCCACCAAAAACACAGTAATTATTGAAACAAAGCAGGTGAGATGAGTTTCTCTGGATTTGTTTGAGACTCAGAATGGTTGTGTTGCTTAAGTGTCAATGAGAACAATTCCTCTGAGCATGCTCACAGTAAACCATTCCCATTTGATATTTCAGGAGATGGCTGGGCATGGAGCTCTCTAGGCCAGGTTTGGGGAAGAATTTTGAATTATGCAGCTGCTGGAAGGAGTCCAGCGTAGGGTAATGAGGATGATAAAGAAGGTGGAGCACCTGCCTTATGAGGAGAGGCTGAGGGAGCTGGTCTCTTGAGCTTGGAGGAGACTGAGGGGTGACCTCATTAATGTCTATAAATATGTGAAGGGTGGGTGTCAGGAGGATGCAGCCAGGCTCTTCTCAATGTCATCTAGTGATAGGACAAGGGGCAATGATTGTAAGCTGGAACATAGGAGGTTCCACATCAATATGTGAAGGAATGTTTTCACAGTGAAGGTGATGGAGCATTGGAACAGGCTGCCCAGGGAGGTTGTGGAGTCTCCTTTCACTGGAGACATTTAAGACCCACCTGGATGTGTTCCTGTGTGACTTGGTCTAGGTGATCCTGCTGTGGCAGGGGGATTGGATTACGTGATCTTTCGAGGTCCCTTCCAATCCCTGATGATTCTGTGATTCTTTTACTAATAATGGTAAGTCATAACATTTCTCAGCTATTCCTCTACACAGGTTTTGTGTGTTGTCTAAATCTGGAAGTGGTTGCATAATTCAGCAAATTTTTACCCCTCAAAATGTACCTTCAGTATCAGGTTAAGTGTTCCAGTAGAAATGCAGTTGAACAGTGTTTGGTTCTATTAACAAACAAAATATTGGCAAAATCCAGTTCATTAGTGTGCTTATTTCTTACAACTTAGCAGACAAGTGGAGCTTCTGTTCCAGCCTGAGGAGTTTGATGAAATGACTTTCTAATCCTACAGCCTATTTCATATTCATGGAGTTGATTTGCAAGAAATGAGGGGAGAATCTGCATGAAGCTTTAGGAGCAGCTTCAGATGCTGGATAAGTTCCTGTGTGGTAAGAAACAGATGTGGTATCCTGACACTGATCTTGAAACCTACAAATGCTGATGTGGTTGGATCCTGAGATTTAATTTGGACTAGTCCAGAGAAAGAGGCCAGGCATTAAAAGTTAATCTAGTCAGAGATTGTTTCTTTCCCACTGTTGGCCCCAAGCCTACGTTGACCTTATTTCAGTGCCTCTTCTACTAAATATTGAGTGCAAAGAGCAGGCTTTTCTTGGCAAATGAGAAGCAGTCTTATCATTTTGAAAATATTTGTGACAGCTCAAAGTACCTGACACTTTATATTACTTACAGGTTCAATTTGTCACAACATAGTTAGCTCTGCAGAAGTCCAGGGTCACAATTCTACTTGTTGTTCTGATTCCACCCTTTAGGATACTAAATTCCACCATATCATGATCTACTACAGGACACAAATCCTGCTCGTGCATTGTGAGACCTATTTATCCTCACGCAGTTCCTCCACTGAGGAAGATGTGATGTATCTCACATCAAACCACTCCAACTCCTATGTGACTTGGGTGATCCCAATATGACTATTGTCCTTTTCATTCTATGTTTTTGAGCCAACTTTAACATTACCTTGCACATGTAATATATGAACTTATTTTGTTGTGGGTTTTTCTTTTTTAAGTGGGTTTTTAGTTTTTTTTCAACTCCTTATCTTTTACTGAACTCTCCTTGCTTACCTCTCTTTCTAAAGGACATTCACAACATTAAACACGGAAAGTGTACAACTGTGTGATGCTGCTGAATATAATGATATGATCCGGGTGTAAATTGAGGCTTAAAATGAAGTGTGGTGCTCCAAACATGTTGAGGTACTCCATGTCATTATTTAGCCTGGTTGCACAATCAAAAGTGTCTAAATGTGACTACAGGTAGGAAAAAGAAATTGCTTTTAAAGGTTTGTCAGAAAAACCTCAGACTTTATACAACCAGGAGTATGTTCACATGTCCATCTCTGCTTGTATATGTGTGTATACAAACACAACAGTTATGTGTTATCATCACCATTTCTTGCTTATGAAAGAAATTATAACTTACTTTTCACAATGTATGTTGCTTATTTACCTGCTTTGTGTTATTTATAAACTGTAGCTGGTTTCAGCGCCTTGCTGGTTTTCACACCCCCCTGTACTGGTGTAATGTAGATGATTTCTAGCATCACTAAGTGTAGTTTCGGTCCTTATATAGACAGAAATTATGGTTAGTGAGGTTAAAAGTAAAATAATGGAATTATTGCTATTTCTACTGATTCACATGGTTTAGATTTGCTGTCCGTGATTAAAACCTAACTTTTCTGTTCGCTCATCTCACCTAGGGTGGGGCGTCCCTGCCCATGGCAGGGGAGTTGGAACTGGATGATCCTGTGATCCCTTCTAAGATCCCTTCTAACCCTGACTGATTCAATGACTTGGTCTGGGTGATGCTGCTGTGGCAGGGGGATTGGACTAGATGATCTTTTGAGGTCCCTTCCAATCCCTTATTCTATGATTCTCTTCTGCGGAAGTTCTTTGTAGAATACAGAAAAAGGAGTTCTTATTCAAAAAACATCTTCTGGCAGTATTGCATAAATTTCATTCCTCATTTAGATAAAACACTATTACTTTCAGTGGGACATAATAAAATGTCATCTACTTAGTATTTTAAGTGGAAAAGGAATGTGTAAAAGGAAGTAAGAAAACCAGTAACTAAAGGAATTGTTTTGTCTTGTGGAAAAAATCATGAACTTATGCCACATTTGCTTATTTAAATGCTCTGCAGAATGAGAAAGCGTGTGAACAAGAGTGTAAGCACTCAGTTTGCAATACAAAGATTGTTGTTTTTTCTACTAAGAGGTTAACGTGCAGTTGTACTAGATTGTTGCACTGGAGCTGCGTGAAGAGTATTATAAGAGGGGATTTAAAAATCTTGCTGGAGTAACGTCAATGTGGAAGTGGCAATTACATCCAGGAGAGGAAACCAAATGCTGACTCAGATATTTAGAACATGACACATATCATCTGTTGACATGATAATAAGAGCAGGTAATTTCACACTCAGTGTTTGTATACTGGGGGTAAGGAGATGTTTCTTCAGTCTGTTTTGATTATGCAGGCTGGGAGGGGGAAAAGGGTTGATTTTTAGGAAGCCTTCAGATTTACAGTGCCCTCCCACATGGATCATAAAATCTTTGACCAGGAATCATAGGAGCATAGAATCATTAGGGATTGGAAGGGACCTCGAAAGATCATCTAGTACAATCCCCCTGCCACAGCAGGATCACCTAGACCAAGTCACACAGGAACACATCCAGGTGGGTCTTAAATGTCTCCAGTGAAAGGAGACTTCACAACCACCCTGGGCAGCCTGTTCAGAGCTCTGTCACCCTCACTGGGAAGAAGTTCCTTCTCATATTGATGTGGAACCTCCTATGTTCCAGTTTACAATCATTGCCCCTTGTCCTATCACTAGATGACACTGAGAAGAGCCTGACTCGATCCTCCTGACACCCACCTTTCAAATATTTATAGACATTAATGAGGTCACCCTTCAGTCTCCATTTGTCCAAACTAAAGAGACCCAGCTCCCTGAGCCTCTCCTCATAAGGGAGGTGCTCCACCTCCTTTATCATCCTCGTTGCCCTATGTTAGACTCTCTCCAAGTCATCAATGAATAGATTGAAGAGGACTGGTCCCAGCACCAACCCCTGGGGCACTCCACTAGATACAGGCCTCCAACTAGACTTTGTCCCATTGAGCACCACTCTCTGACTTCTACCCTGCAGCTGGTTCATGATCCACCTCACTATCCAATAATCTACATCACACTGCCTCAGTTTGGCTGCGAGGATGCTGTGGGAGGCTGTGTCAAATGCCTTAGTCAAGTTGAGATAAACCACATCCACTGCTCTGCCATCATCTAGCCACCTGGTTATGCCCTCATCAAAGGCTATCAGGTTCGTCAAGAAAGACTTCCCCTTTATGAAGCCATGCTGACTGTCACTAACGACCCTCCTGTCCTTGATGTGCCTGGAGACAGCCTCTAGGACAAATTGTTCCATCACCTTTCCTGGGATGGAGGTCACGATGTTTAAATATTATTTGCATCCATATCTAGGCCTACAGAAAATCTGCTCTGCCCAAATTATGAATGCTCCATGGTGCAAAATAGTCTTCATGGGTTTCTTCTCAGACAGACACCTTCACACACACACACAAAGACACAGAGATATATTAGAAAACACTATGCTTCACATATTGCGTGAGGTTCAGAGAGGGTAGAGAAGCAGGCACTACACGCTGACTTCCCCTGCTCTTCTGTGATAAAAGTATGTCGTTGTGTTTGCAGCAACAGCAGCTAACACCAACTAAAAATGAATTTTCTTTCTCACCCCTAGTTTTTATTGAGTTTTGTCTTCCTGTTTGCTGCCATGGGCTATTATGCTGTACACCTGCACTCAGCCAGAAAAATAATGAAAAAGAATCCATCTCTGAAAAGAAAGTAATCACCAGCCAATAATGTTGGGCCACTTTCACGGGTCCTGCAGTGTTTCATCCAATTGCCAAAATGCCTTAGTGTTACAGACTGAAGACTGTCTCAGCTGCTCTTCCCAGTATCACAGTATCACAGTATTATCAAGGTT